>OMLB01008488.1:8530-49362 GCA_900302555.1 Myripristis jacobus | reverse complement strand
GTAATGGGAATACTGGATGTATAAGTGGGGGTGGGGGGGAGTTATGTTTTATTTAAAGGGCTATTTATGTAATCAACAAAGAAACATAAAGTACCTGACACATAAACTTTGATAACAATTTTAGTTATAATAATTTTGTGGAAGTTTAAACTGCAGGGGTCAAATTGAGCCCAAACATAAAAGATGTTCTAAAATATGAACATAACAGGATGGATTAAAAAAACAACAACTCAACCAACTCGAAATGGCTGCTTCACATGAGTAATATTAGTGTAACTAAGAGGTTTGCTGATTTTTTATTTTTTTTTTTTGTGGTTAGATAATGAAATATGGTCCAATTTCCATTAGTGTTGTGGGACAGGACTGCAAGCAGGGAGGGGGTTGGGTGGCGGCTGTTTGCATATTCATAGATCTATGCATTTTTAATGAGGGCAAGGTTCAGAGTTATATTTTGGGCACAAGGGGTGTTCTTTCATGGAACAAACTTCTAATGCAACTCTGATGAACAGAGATTATTTTAGGGGCTTAATAAATGACTAGAGGGGCACTCTAATCAAGTCTATTTTAGGCAATACAAACCTCCTCCATTTTTAAGCTCTATTAGACTTGGAAAGCTAAAACTGGACACTTCATGGTGCAGGTTTTAATGTTCAGGCAGAGTTGTTAACTTTTCATTATGATTAACCAAACAGAGTTTAAAATGACTTTGGAAGAATAAAGCATAAGGGGCCTTTCAACCTATTTTCAAAGTGTCTTTAATCATTTTTTTTCTTGTGACTACAAGACCTGTTTTTCCATAAAGCATCCCGCCCCACTATCTTTCACATCAGAAGCTAAGAGGCTTTCCAGCCTCTGTTTTTAAAATCCTCGGTTGATAATTAAGGCATCAAAGGAACGCTGACACAGCCGTGTAAGAGAGCGAGCAAACACACAACTTGTTAACAGTGCTGACAGAGAAGTAAACACACAGTTATAAGAAACAGCCATGAGCTGCTGGACTTAGGGGGTTTTGGTGATCACTTGTTCAATATTTATTGCTCCTTTCTGTGTTTACCTGCAGATCCCAGACACAGGCAGTGTGGAAGAGGGCAGAGTGCACTTTCCCCACCCTGTACACATCTCGCACATCCCACACGTACAGACTGTGGTCATTGTACACGCAGCTGAGCCAGTGGCTGACGGGGTCATAAGTCACAGCAATGGAGTCTGGGTAGCGGGCAGTCGTCTTGGTAGAAAACAGGTGGCTGATGGAGACAGGTTGGAATGCATTTTTTAACAAGATGTCACCTGAGACAGGAAGCACTCTAATAACAGAGCAGCTGATCCGACGTGGGATCACTGCCAAGAGCAGCGCCAGAGCTCATCCTCACCTGGCCTCGGTGACGGCAGAGACGTCAGTGCCAGCGGGGTGCGGTCGTGGCAGCGTGCAGACAAAGCACAGGTCAGCGGGGCTGAAGGCTCGCACCACGCCATCAGCACAGCCACAGAAGATCAGATCCTCAGACACAGACAGCGACTGGGCCACGCCCGTCTGGAGGACAGAACAGAAAAACAACAGGCAGGTCACTGCTAGGCTTTCTGTAACATACAGGTAACATTACTGAAGCAACAAAAACCATGTCCCAAATAAAAGTCAAAAAAGAACGACACAGACTCAATAGCTTTTTAATGGACACAAAAAAATGTCCTTGTTTTATAAGCTTTATTCTATACAGGGAGGTGGTCTTCCTGCTAGGCCTTTGGCTTGTCGCACCTCCAACGGTGCCCATGGCGGACTGTGCAAGGCAGGGGAGTGTGGATAAACTCTGTCCCTGCAAATAAAAGGGTAACCTGAGTTTAAGTGGGTTTACCCTCCACTAAACCTCTGTCTGTCCATCATGATATAGGTTACAGTGGGGATAGATGTGTCCTCACTGGAATATTCCCAAACACATCCTGTACTTGTCCTTGTCCCTGTCGCTAATCCCCTTTGATCCTCTGACAGAAGGCAGGACCACGACCCAAACACCCTCAAAGCCTCTTGATAAGACACCACAGCTGGACCTTGAATGACCACTCCTGCCTGTACAGGTCATTGAAAGGACTCAGTGAATATAGATGTTATATAACTGGTAAATTAACCAGGTGGAATATGTCCCACGGAAATGATCCAGGCACCCCCTGGGCCGCTCAGTAACAAGATGTATCAACCTTCCAAGCCAACTCAGGATTGGACCACTTGTATAGCAGCTAGAGCCTTTCAAAGTTTGAATTTGTGACTTTCTTAATTTACTACATTATCTCCATCAGCCTGATTAGAACACACTGCCAAAATGCAACATTCCTCCATGTTTCATGAAAGCAGAAACAAAGGTGTCTCTGAAATCACAACTGAAAAATTTGAATTAGACCAAACAGTGGCTTTTATGATCAAAATGAGACACATGGTATCCGGTATATGATAGTTTGGCTTTTGAATCACTCTGTCCAAATACAACATCCTTTCAAATCCTTATCAACATTCGGCTGGCAGTCTGCCTTTGAGCTTAAAAACCTTAACCAAGGCTAATCATATCACTTACATTAGGCCAACCAGTGCAATTTTTCAAATGCTGGATCAGTGTGATTTCAGCAAAATCAGACCAGTGGTGTCTGAGATATCACCCGAGACATGACATTCAGTGAACACGTGGATCAATAATGGACTCAGCCCAATTCAATTCATAGTAGCAGTGATGATAGTGGCATTAAAGCAGCTGAAGTGCCCTGACAACCCCGTAACCCTCCCCGCTTGTTCCCCCTCCAGCAGCCGCTCACCTGCAGGTCCACCCACTTGTCCAACATCCTCTTGCTGTTAAACTCACACAGCAGGCCAGAGGAGGTGATGCAGAAGGTGGAGTCAGATTGAGAGCCACGTCCACAGGCCACGTCGCAGAAGAAGTTGTTCCTCAGCTCTCCCAGCAGCCCCGAGCGTCCCAGCAGAGGGACGGGAGCGCTGGCCTAAATAGAGCAGAGAGCTGCTGGTTAGTGATTCGAGAACAGGCTATGGTGGTTAAAGGATATAGAGAATTGATACATTTCCTCCTATCATTTTGCATTATTTAATTGGGTTTTTTAATAATTTTCCTAATTTTTCATCAGTATGAAAATACAAACTTTATCTTGTCAATCCTAGTTTGAAATGAACTGCTGCACTGGCTAAAAACAACTGAAATATGAACATGTGGATGAGACACCAACATTTGTTAAGCAACATTTCTTAAGGGATTATTTTCGAGACTTCAATTTCTTGCTGTGGGTGTCAGGTGATTGACAGCAAGCAGAGTGTAATGTATTGCATGCACTGATTTGTAAACACTCCAGTCGAGCACATTGAGATAAAGGAACAGAAACTTAAACAAAACCAAATTAAGGCTTCATGTTTCCTGTGATGCATAATCTAGCACAGGCAATTTTCACATCTGTGGACGCTGCAGAAAATGAAAGGAGACAAAACGCTTTTTCTGAAGGGAGCAAAAAGGAGCCCTGATATCTTAAGCTATGCCGACTGCAAGCAAGCACAACCAGGAATAATCTAAAGAAGAGGGGCAACCAAGGTGATTGGCACAAAATTGAGAAAACACTGGTGTTACTCTTTAATGCCAAAAGAAATCCCCTCAGCGCAGAGCTGGAGGGTGACATTTCTGTTATACAGCAATTATAAAAGTCTATGAAGAAAACATTTCAGCCAGGGCACCTTGATGGGCTTGCAGTGATCCAGATACCAGAACTTGACGTGTCTGTTCCCTGCAGTTACAAAGTAGGAGCTGTCCTCAGAGAAAGACACCCCTGTCACCTTACTGGACACCTTGTTAGCAGCCACCACCACGTCTTTCTGCAACAAAGACAACAATGCGCATGTAAAGAGCCTAAATATCTGAAAACATTTGAATTCTTTGCATTTAAATTATTCTTTAACAATATTTTCCATTCAAAACTGTTCTAATTGAGCCTTTCAATTTGCCAATGAAAATCGTAGCAGGTAAATCCAGTGCATCACTATGGAATTTTAGGATTCTGAAGAAAACATACACATAACAGACTGCCGTTTACCTCCTGAGGTCCCATCAAAATTAATTAGCAGTCTTCCATTTCAACTTTACAGTGAGCACTAGCATTTCTTGTTATTTAGTTAGTTAGTTAGTTTGTTTGTTTTAAATAAGACAGGTTTATTTTTTTCACTTTGATGGAGCTAGGCTAATGACTCCTATAAACTTCAAGTCTTTATGCTAAGCTAACACAAGATGCTAACCCACAGCAACCGACCCACTGGACGTACAGAGGTGAAAATCGTATCAAACATCTTGCCTCAGGCTGGGTTAGTTGGAAGAAGGGTACTTTGCCCCAAATGTTGGAGCATTCCTTTAAGAGAGCTACCTGCTGGTTAAAACATGACAGCGGGACGTACCTTCCATGCCCAGACGTTGACCATCATGTCATGCTGGTTCCCCACGCTGACAATGTACTTGCTGTTGGGAGAGAAAGCCACACAGGAGATGCCGTATTTGTGCTTCTGCAGCTCTGCCACCTGTCTTCGTTCTGCCACATCCCACAGCCTCACCGCTGGTAGGTGACCGCTCTGATAGGACAAAGGGGTGAGTGGGTGAGTTAGCCGAGAGAAATGAAAGAAAGAAAGAAGTGGGGGAAATGAGGAATTTGTGAGTGCAAAGGAACATATGTTTATCTGTGTAAATTTCCATGTTTCCATGGCGTTATCAAGTTTAATAATGCATTAGTTCCCTTGTTTCCTACTTGTACTTTTTGTATGCAGTGTGTACTGTGTCTACATGCATGGACCAACCAAGCCACATTCCCAGCACCTTCACACATATGTGGTGATTACAGTTGAACTAGATCTTTTTTTTTTTTTTTGGTCCGTGGAAACATCTGTTGAAAAGCACAGTTGGATTTTATTTAGGGCTATCAGTGCAGACATCGTAATTAGTCATCTGTCACTCCAGATGACTGCTATTTCCTCAGTGGCCTTGTCTCCCTGTCCAGCTCTCTGAGGGGATTATCCCCTAGCACTCTGACCTTGCCCAGCGCAGGTTCCAGTACCTGTCACTTGACTCGCAGGGATTACTTCCTTCAGGGATCAAAAGGTCAGCGGGCTATTTGTGCAATCTCCTTTTTTAATATGATAGAATGACCTTTCACAGATCAGAGTTAAGAGGGGAGAGAGAAAACAAACTTGAAAGACACTGGGAATGGATGACTGGGTGACTGTATGTATGTATGCAAGGAAGAAAGAAGAAAGAAAGGCAACAATAAAGACAGGCATGCATATTATCAGCCTACCCATCATGCTGAAGATTAGCGACTCTTAGTTGTGTGTAATGACTGTGTGTAAGCAACATTTCTTATCTAGTCATCCACTCAGGGACATCCTGAACTTCATCTCTATCAGACGTTACAGGAAATCCCGTAACAGACATTTGATGCTCTCGGCTTTGATCAACAAGAACAATAGATAGAAGAGAGGCACAACTACCCAATCATATCAACATCCAGGTTAGAGGACTGACCTGCAAACCTGTGAAAATGGAACATTTTACCCTAAAAGTCCATCAGTTTCTCTTGCAAGGGAACTAGCAGCTATCCTCTCTAATGGTTTTCAGTTCATACATTTAAGATCCCACATGGAGGTTTAAACAATTGGCATTTACTCCCTTGTACATGGAAACAAAAGACTATCATCATGGTATTTCATGTTTGCGACTTTGATCCCTGCTGTCATGGTAACCGTGGTCCGTTCAGACAAATTGATTGGCTGGGGAGGATTAATCCAGCATATAAACCACAAGTTGAGATTCAAAATACTGTAAATCCAGCTGATTGTGGTGTATGGGGATAGGATCAATACATTGATCCTATTGTGACATGAATCTGATAAAGACACTGGGAATGAAATCAGAAGAGGTAAGCGTGGTGTCCAGACGCAAAGAGAGATACGTTGAGATGTTCAGTTCATGTGGAACCAAGATAACAGTGGAGGCAGAGAGGGAAGGGGATCGGTGGGAGACACTCACCTCTCCTGTGACCAAGTACTTGCCATCAGGGGAGAAGGACAGAGCTGTGATGGTCTTTCTGTGGAGGCGAGAGACACTGATTGTTGTTGTGGCAGTTTGTATTCTTGATGTGCAAATGTTGCTCTATTCAAATGCGAATGTCGGCAGCCTCGTGTTTGCGCACGACTCACCTTGAAACGTTGATGATGTGGTGTTGTCTGTTCTTCTTGGGATTCAGCAGGACGACCACACAGCTGCACAAGGGAAAAGGCAATCAAATTCACAAACGCACTTCATCAAGTCCATGTAATGGTGTTTTTAGCTGGTATAAATGGAAGAATGCAATTGTCAACTAACATTTTTCATTTTTTTTGCAGAAGCTGTAAGCGTTGCAAGAATCCCCAACATTTGTCTAAGTGGGAAGCAACAGCACACAAGTGGCTAAATATAACATTTCAGATCATAAGAGTGTGCACAGAAGCTTCATTTCACAGTGCGTGCTGAACCAAAAGGAGATTTTGGTTTAAACGATAGATATTCTTTTGGCATATTTAACACTTACTTAAAAGCTATGATGTAACACAGGAATCCAAACAGCTTTTTTTCATAGCAATGTACCTAATATGTATTACAGAAGTAAGCCTAATCTTTGTTGATCCCTAATTGAACTTGTAAGCCAGAGTACATTCTGTGGGTTTCACAGGACTGAAGCAACAGTGACAAAGGCCATCTACTGCTTCACACATTTCTCCCTCTGGGCGTTTGTAAGAGAATATGTTCATTAACTCTGAGGAACACATTCATATCTCATTCAGTGACTGATATGTTGATTTAAATGAAGCAATCACTGAGTTCATCCACTGAGTAATTCCTTTACATATTCAAATAATCGAGGCCGCCGTCGTCCTGCCATCACAGACATCCTTATCATTTCCTGCTCGTTTCAATTCCTTAGCACATGGATCCACTATCAACCTGTCAGTGAGGTGTCACTTCTTTAGCCCCGTGCCAGGGATCTGCATTAACACTGTGGCAGGTTGCACAGATTTAAATAGAAATGCCAAGTGGACAGCCATAGCATGGACAACACGGTCACTGTACAGCATGGAAAATGCCGAGCAAAGCCAGACACAAACCCAAACACACCTGCATAGCATGCTTGCATGCAACGCGACTCTGTTTTTTTTTTTGGTTTTTTTTTTTGCTCCTTCACAGCTACAAATGTAAAATCCAACACTTCCTGACACAGCAACACCGGTAAACAGCCCTAATTCTCTTGTTTTGTTTTGTTTTGTTTTTTTGTTCAGACATTGACCTGCTTAGTATTAATACAGCTTTGTCATAAGATTTGAGAGGCACACAAAAGAGGCTCAGTGCACTGTTTCTGTTACAGCCTCCTGGGACTGCTTGTTTTTAACCGCTGCCTTCACCCTGGTGGTACAGTAGCTCTTAGGTCCTGAGCAGCAACACTGCACGAGTAAATCCTCCACCTTGCAGTTCATTACACTTCAAATTGCTCTTATTCTGTACTGGGACAGTAACAAAGGCAGTGTCACTGCATAGCTTTAGTAGTATAAAACACAGTCTAAATCAACAGATGACAGAGGGAACCAAGGGAAAAAAACCCTCCCAGGATAGGATAATAAACAGCATTGGAGTTTCTCTGATCACAGAGCCCAATGCGCTCTCCTCAGTTCCTCCGAGATGGCACAGATATCACACACAGACCGTCGATCAAGAGAAATTTGCAAACCAAACATTTCTCCAAGGCAGATGTGATAAGAAATCTGGATGTCAACGGAGCGCTGATAAGTCAAAGGTCAGATGTCGCGATAAGACTTTGCATAGGTGTCATTTGGTGGAATGACTGCACTGTAGCTCAAACATGTGGCAAGGCTGGGAACGCTGCAATCAACATGTATACATGCACTCAAACATGCAGACACAGACAGCCTCCTCTCTCTCCTCTCACCCTGCAGGGTAGGCCACTAGCCCGGATCGCGGGTCGCAGGCAAGACCACTGTTCCCTGAAGCAGTGATTCCCAGGACCTTTTCCAACGTCACCTGTAGGGAGACACAATGCAGGGGTATATCCTCAGGCAATGTTGTAATACAACATATGTTTGGGAATTTTTAGCCTAGTATAAAAAAAACAGAGAAGTGGAGGCTAAAACCCATAATGTCGTGAGTAATTTAGCAAACTTATCAATCAAATGACAGACTGATTATTAAATGAGCAAAGGGTGGCTACGGGACACATAATGTGATCGTTTTAGTGCAAAGGCTGCACCGGAGCGCTGTAGTTTCATCCCTCACACAGGTTTTCCTGTCTATTTTTAGATATGATAAACAATTATCTCCCAGGAATGTCTTGATCCTCAAGCGTCATTACAGCCAGGTCTGAAATAGTGTTGATTTGGTTGTGAGGACAACTTAAGACATGCTTGTGCAGCGGCTCTGGGTTTGAACTGTTTAATTGGAGCTGACACAGTCCAGCTCCGTGGTTCCTTCTAAAAACAGCATGAAGCAAAAACCTTACTTTGTCTGCTTTGACAGCTATTGGTTTAATCTTAAACCAGCAGAGCCAGAAGTGATTGATTCAGTTTGAAAAGGTTTAACCTACCAATAAACAAGATAAAGATGTAACAGAAGGCTTGGCAAGTCATACTGTCTGTCTTGGGATTTATATAGCTGCTCTAACAGGAACCAATTAATCTGGAGTAGCCTCTTGATATATCTGAGTACAGCAAGCGAGCGTATACAAACAAACGAAGAAACTGAAACAGAAATTTCACGGTCTGACGTTTTTCAACATCAAATGATCAGAAATGAGCAAATTATCAGAGCTGTTAGGATGTTGGGCTGGGTGTAAAGCCCTTTAGTTATTTTCAAGAAGCGAAAGAAAAGTCCTGCATACAGAAACAGACTTTTTATTTCTTGACTTGTCTCCCCTGTCCTTTCTCAACACATAACTGTCAAATTAATTGAATGAAAATCACTATAATTTCCCTTATCTTCCTATAGGACCAGATAGTATCCTAATTTAGTTTTAGATATATATATTTTTAAAAATATATATCTAATTCTGGGATATAGTTTTGACCTCTAATAATTTGTTTCATATATTTTTTTTCTGTGTTGTGTCCAAAATTTACTGTAAGAATACTGCAAAGTGCTACCTTTTTGTGCAGTGGAGGACAGAGGCATATAAAAGCCTAATACTGAGTTTATGACATGAATAAGACACTATATTTTATGTAGGAGAGGCTATATGGAGCAAACAGTGGAGGTTACTTTAGCACATGTAACACCTGTTGTGTGAAGTTAGATGTGGATGCATGGAGGCTGCTCACCTTCCCGGCCAGACTCTCTTTCCTGTTCTTCTTGTGTTTGGCTGCTGGAGAGCGCAGCAAATTCCTGATGCGACTTTTGATGGTTGATCCATCGCCCGTCATTTTGCACTGCTGCTGCCCGACCATCCGCCGCTGACAAGCCACCAGATGAAGCTGCGAGGCGGTGAGTGAGCGCAGCGATCCTCCCACCGCGGAGCCTCCGTGAGAAACAAGCTGGAGCTGTACACACCACCGCGCTCCCGCTGCTCGGACATGTGGACACTTAATCTCTTGAGTGGGTTAGGCCAGCAGATCTGCTGCTCTGTGCGGACCGAGCCTCCCTCCTCCCTCCAGGACTGCTGTCGATCCCTAATGCGCGGTGATTTATTTGCAACTTGCGTACAAACATGAGATAACAGTCCAGTGTTATCTCAGCTATTAGCCTCATGATTACATCAGTAATGGCCTGTGCTGCTGTATTTGCATTGAAAGGATCAAATAAAAGAGAGAAAAAGAGAGGACCCCATCCTGGGATATCTGGTTTTATAATACATGCAAACAAAGACAAGAAAAAGAATGCATATCCTCATTTCCATCTTAATAAAATATCTTAGTATAGCCTATTAAATTATGTCAACTGTCCTCAAAATAAACGTTTCCTTTGCCAAGCAAATAAGAAAAAGTGCTGTGGATTTAACTACATACGTGACAGGTTATTGTCATAGTTGTGAGAAACAGCGCCACCTTCAGGGGTAAAAAGGAACCTCGGTGAAGCAGCGCATGTCTGCTTCACTTGCTACGGCAGCGCAGTGCTAACAGGCCGCACAAAAGAAAAGAAAAAGAAAAACATATCAATATCACGTTATAACATTAAAAGTTACAAAAAGTTAACATGTTTTTCATGTTATTGCGATGTAGAAAAGTATCACGTTACAACAACAAAAAGATTTCATTTTATAACGTGATAACTTATTAATGCAACGTAAAATATTTCACGTTATAACGAGGTAACATTTTGTTTTAATATGAAACGTTTCATGTTATAACGAGGTAACTTCTATTGTTATAACGTTTTTAAAGAAAAATGTGGCTTCCAAAAGTGAAAAGGAAAGAAAAGACATACGAGAGACAAGAAAGGGCAACAGTGTGTTTTTCAGGAAGGAAGGGGGATGTACTCCATCAGTAGTGGAAATTAATCTGTTAGTTTGGTCCATAGTGAAACAGGCTACTTTTGCGTATTTCATTAGTTACTTAATATCGTCACAGAAAATTTCAGAGTGTTTGCATTTCACTCCTTTAGCCAACATTTAATCAATGCAGGCAAACTTTAAGCAAGCTGTTCATACTATGTCTGCTGTCCTTTACCTTAAGACCCCAAGTCGTTTATTTGGTGACATGACCTTTGACCTTTCCCGTAGCGCCTCACTTCATGTCATTTCCTTTTCCAGTTTGTTTTGCATTTTTCATTTCCACTTTTACAGCTGCTTATTTTCTAGTTGATCTGTTTCCTTAGTTTATTTACGTTAACTGAAAAGGTTAATTTATATTTAAGTTACATTTATTTTTGAGGTGTGGTTACAATAACTGTGCCAGGTTGGCCAGGCCTGGGGTGGTGGGGCCCAGAATCCCTCATGGTGCTCCTCCCTTACCAGCCCTTCCCACACACTGTAAAAGTAAGAAAAATAAATAAATAAGCAGGCCTACTCACAAATAAAAGTATGAAAATTTGTTTCCCTTAAAAATAGAAGTGAAAATTGAACACTGTTCTCTTCAGTCCTCATCTGAACAAGACTGGCTCTTGATCCTGAGCATTTATCAGTCAGTTGGCTAATTGGTGACGGCAGCTGTCAGTAGGTAAGGTAGGTCATTTTTTATTTCACGTGTCATACACCAAAAAAAGGTGCCCAGCCCGCATGGGCTTACAAGACACACCAAGATAAAACGATAAACAGGAGCAATAAACATAGTAACCAGGAGAGAACACCCCCATGTATGTCACTCACTATCAAGCCAAATATTGGCACAGTCATTTAACTTTGGCAGTACAGCTAAAACAACAATTTAAATTTAAGTCAGAGGCAAAGACTGTGCCTTTAACACATCAAACATAAAGCACCCTCATACGCCGTTGATAAGCATTTAACACAAACTGAGCTAAATGAAATACTTTGTCACTAAACAAGTGTTTAAGTCTATATTCATCAGATATATTAAACAAATCAGAACATTCTGCAGACATTTTCAGGAAAAGCTTAGATCTGAGATTATGATAAAATGGACAATAAAACAAAAAGTGCATTTCGTTTTCAACCTCATTCAGATCACACAGATGACATCTTCTATTCTCTTCTGGTATTGAATGGAAATATCCGGTTTCAGCTGCCAGAGGCGGGATACCACATCTCAGCTGGGCACAATCAGACCTCTGTGCTCTGCTCAGGTTAAGGGTGACATGGTGCTCTGGTTTGTAAATACACTTTATTAGACTATACGTTCTCAGTTTAGGTTTATACAGAATTTCATTGGACAATTTCTGTTTATAATTTTCAAGTAATATTGATTTAATTTGACTAACTGTACAGGATAATTTATTTCTATATATGTATTGCAGACCTGCCTCAACAAATATTTTAAAAAGTACTCTGGTCCAAGAACAGTTATTTGAAAGATCCCAAAAGAAAATCTGTTTAGTAAGTCTGTTATTAGGCATGTTAATTAACCTATTCCACAGTCGCACCATGTCACCCTTGTGCCGCAGTTCGCATGGCTCCCAACCCATATCACCACACACAGCAAGTCTGGGTTTCAGTAGGAGTGGGTGGGGCTAGAATCCAATCTGGAATGCAACAACAAAAACAGAAAAGAGGCGAGAAACAGCAAGATGGCTGTGCTTGGCGACTTGGTATTGGTTTATATAATTACCGTAGTTTCAGGATAGTTAATTGGCTCTGAAATCACTTATTGCAGGTTTAAAGTTTGTACATTGTGAGTATTTGTTCACTACAAATAATGTAGCCAATATTTTATTTTTATACTCAAGCACATTTCTCCAACTTGTATTGTGCACACACCACTGAGCCGTTTTTTGTTTTTTTTTAATTATCCTCCAGGGTAAACGTGATCCGACTGGATTAAATCTGATTACACAATCGCTGATCAGGAATTTCAGGACTTGGATTTGGTCATCCAGTCTAGGATTAAAATTTGTCTTTGGGTTTTTCAAAACTCAAGGCAAGAATCTGAATACATTTAATACCCAAACTCCGCTATATTATTAATTACTACATGTTGCTTTTTAACTAATAAACACTTCACACACATCATCCTCCTGTGTAATCAGTTATGTGCTTATCATCAAGAGGATGGCATTGCCCTGCCACCTCCACAGCAGCTGGACAGCTGTTTCACTAACACCTTATTTCTAAAATCAATCAAAAAAAAAAATGGTGCTATCAAAAAAATGTACATGTTGCTATTGTGTGCAAAGATTAACTTCACTCATGGGTTTGCATGTGGAGAGAAGATAGATTTCTCTTTCATTAGCTCTTATTTGTCCAGCAGATGGCCATATAGAAGGGGAATAGAAACACTCCCAATCAGAAAGATCTAGATTCGGAAATCTAGATCCTGTTGAATCTGGATCAGTATTGAACAATTTGCCAATACTCTGAAAGACCAGATCAGTGTCAGTGAGATAATTTTGATCCTGTATTAGAAGAACACCGGATCTGATTTGAAGTTTTGAAAACTGTTCTGCAGCTGAAACTTCCCTTTGCCTTTTTTAGATAAACCCAGCTGTCAGAAATACAGCCAAGTCAGTGTCCATTGGACCAAATATCTGAAGTCTCTATTTGTGTCTGTATTTCTCTACTGTTAGAAATACAATAAAATACAGATGATAAGAGAAAAATGGTCAGTTTTCACTATTGTTTGCGAAAAAATACCTACCTACAGAAACTACTAAGAGTTTATGTGTGGAGTCGAACAATAGCCAAGCAAACTGTGTCATGGCCTGATTTGACCTGATTCACTTCCAAGGACTGCTTCTGGATGCATTACAAAATAAGCTGAAATTTGCTTAAACCTGTGCTACTTTGTGAAAGTCACCTCAGCCTTCTGAGAATAACTCAAAGATGCCACGATTAATGCACATAGTTTTATTCATTTTCAAGGTCACAATATTTTTCCATTCGACATGAAAAAAACAAAGCCAGTCCTTCAAAATGATCCTTGAGGAAAATGGATTGCAATTAAAAAGGACATATATACAGAGTGTTTTTTTTTACATTGCATTTTCTTAACTCTGATTGCTTGTGACACATTAGGCTTAAAACAAATTCAATATTATCAAAGTTGTCTGCATATCATGTCACTAAACTCATCGATGCTACCAATGGAAAGGTTCTGTGTTAAGACTCACTGCAAATTCAACAAGACATTATGGGTAGTATCCAACAAAGATATAAAGTGCTACTACAAATGATAGTCACTGGTTTAGTAACAGCAAAAACAAGAATTACAAAGAAATGCATTAAACAACAGCAGAATAAAAGCTGGTTATCATTTACATTTTACAGCATTTTACAGTGTTTATCAAGCAAAGTCCTTCAGGGAATAGATCTTTCACCTCAAGCACAAAGCATATTTTAATGTACTGGAAATAAATGATCTGTTTTTCCCCCACAGTGATTTATTTTGCTGGAGACAGATCAAAGATAAATGGCCTGGAAAAACAAAAATCACCAAAATAAATTCCAAAATATCCACCAAAATATCTACATTTGTTACATAAGAAAAACTAAATGCAGCCCATATTTGTAGAAGATAGTTGGGAACATTTATTACTATCAAAACAGTGATTTTCATCCCAATATGGGGCTGAGGTCTCCTTTCATACATTCATAAATCAATTAACTATTTCTCTCAAAGTCTTTATGCTTGAAAAAAAAAAACACATTTCTCTCCAGTTGGACAAAAGGGTCCTCTGGGTTTTGTGTTTACATGTCTTGACCTGGAGCTACATATGTCCACTGGCATGACTGTTTCAGGTCCTTTGGATTTACACACAGGCACATGTGGTGGCTCTCTCAATAACTTATGTGTCTTGTGGTTTTAATAATAAACACGGATCTGGAGAGAAACTCCGCTGAGTGAGTCAGTAGGATTATGAGGCTAATGCTAGGATAGATGCTGCTGTCTAAGAGAGGCCTGAGGTTTCAGTGTGAGACTACTGAGATCCAAGGATCATGTGCATTAGCTTGTATTGCTGAAGTAAGAAATTAGCTCTATTCCAGTCCCAGTTCCTTTTCTATATCTATCCAGGACCGTTTCTTGGCACTGGGGAAGTCCTTTCCTAAAGCACCTCGAGTCACAGGCCGTGATGAGCGGATATCTTGGAGGTGGATGTCTGTGGCAGGGCTGCTCTTGGATTTAGTATTAGGGCTTTTTACACTACGGGTAAGTCTGACAGGGCTCTGCAATGGCTGACTGGCTGTGGCTGAACTGCTGCCTACTTGCATCACAGGACTGCTGCTAACAAGAACAGTATTATTCTTTCCACAAGCGGTGCCAGCTGTAGTGCTTGACAAATTTCCCCGCTTCTTCCTTGGAGGCCTCCCTCGGCCCCGTTTGACTGGCACTGGGGTGTCTTGTACTTGAGGGACATTTACTGTGTTGTCCTCAGCTTGCATCTTGGTCTCTTCTTCCAGACTAATGCTTTCTTCTACCGGATTATTGGTCTCTTCTACTGGGTTTTTTCCCGGCTGGTCAGGGGTAACTGGATGCTTTCGAGGCCTACCTCTGCGACGTCGGACGACAGAGCTGTTCGACTCAGGGTCAGGCTCAGGCTCAGGCTCAGCAGATGGACTCACAGGGTTAAAGCTCAAGCAGGCTGTTGTCATGTTTCTGTTCAAATCCAGCATCCTGCCTCCCTCCAGGTTTGTCTCCAAAGGCTGCACTGCCACCGTTGGCAAGAGGATTGATTTGTTCAGGCGGGCAAGCTCAACCAAGGGGCGCTTGAGACCCCGACGCTTTGCAGTCTTGTGGCCATGGGGAGAAGACTTGTTTACCTTCTCCACAGTGTGACTATTTCCTGGATTTTTTTCTTTCGGTGAGGTGTCTGAAGGCTGTTCTGATTCAAAGGAAATCCTCTCCTGGTCTTTGGAGGAGTCCAGGTCAGAAGACAGCATTTGTGGTGAGGAGCTAACGTCACTGTTCTTGCCCTTCTGGTTTGCTCCCATGAGCGTGATTGTATAGAATCCTTGCCCAACTGCAAAAAGACAAACAAAGGTTTTTCAAATCAAGGGCATTTCTATTAGAACACAAATCAAGACCAAAAACAGGACTCTATATTTTTCTACAGCAACTTACGTGGTTTCAGACATGATGGAAGAATGATTCTGCCAGTCTTGGAGCGAATCAGAGGAAGAGTGAGCGGGCAAACAGAGCTCTGAGGACGGGCGTCTGACTGGGGTGATAAGACCTGCGTTGGAGATAAGGGTGTCTGAAGTCCATCCTGGGTTTCAGTGACCTGAGGTGTTGCTGGTGCTGATGGGGCTTGGTCCTCCATCTGGGATGCAGTGACCTGGGGCGGGGTTTCAAGCGCTTCATGCCTGTCCTCAGCCGTGGACTGATCTTCAGTGACTTGGACGGAGGCGGCAGGTGCTTGAGGCTGATCCTCTTCCTGTGATGGGAGTGCAATAACTTTGGCAGTGGCTGGAGTTAAAACTTTTTGAGGTTGAGGCTGCAGCTTAAGCCTGGGCTCTTGTGCAGTGACTTGGGCTGGGGTTGGGGAATGAGGCACAGGTACCTCAGGCTGAGGCAGGGGTGTAGGCTGGGACTCAGTGTTGTGTGCGGTAGTTTGTGGCTCAGGGGCTTTGGGCTGCTGTCTTTGACAGGGAGAGAAAGGCACCATTCCATTTCCACTCTCCCTTAATTTCTTCCTCTTGTAGATCTCTTTCAGCTTGATCTTGATCAGCTGCGCTGGTTTACCTAAAAAGGCCAAGAGCAGATGCTTCCCATTCAATATTCCTACACATTCCTTTTGAAAAGTAGCACAAAGGGAGACTGAGCCCAAAATGACAGACCACATGCAACAACGCAAATCATACATACCAGACAAAAGGGAAAGCTCCTTTATATAGACAGACTGCATCTGAGCCAGCCTCCTCTTCTCCTCCTCCAGACATTTCGAGGTCTCAACCAGAGTACGGATCTCATTTAAAGCCTTAAACAAACAGGATGGAGAAAGTGAATAGGTTGGCAAACAGACGTGAATACGTTATCTTTTCACATCTGATCATAGCAGCCTGAATATTGGAGTGGGCCAACTGTCAACAGCACAAGTTTGTGGGTAGCTCCCCACATAGTGTCTGCTGCATGCAATCATTTCGCTGGATTATACCCTGTTTCTTGTCAAATAGGCATGTCTCACTATTCTGTTATAACAACTGAAAAACAGTACAGATGAATTTGTGACAGGGAAGCAGAATGAATGTACCAGAATCAGTTTGTATCAGTATAGGTTCACAAGAAGTTTGCCACTGAGTTATTGTGTAAACATTTGCGTGTGAAAATTAAAATTTCAACCGCATACTAGCAAAGCTACATGACTGTCTTACCAATCTACCTCTGTTCCCTGGTAGTGATTAAAGTGGTGGTTTGTGGTTATTTTTGGTTTTCATTCCATTCTGCCGTGGTTTTGGTCCCAGTTCTGGTTGTAATGCCAGCTATGGTACTGCAACTACTTTCATTTAGATAATTTGCAATGACCAGAACATCATTTTTACCACTGACTGTACTTATGTACGTCCAACTTATCTTTTCATATTTTCCCCAACAGGTTTTTTCTTGCAGTTTGGCCCACTTCTGCTAAATGCACACAAGGGAAAAGCTAGTCTGCTTGGTAGGAAGTGAATCTGACCAGTGAAAGGAGGCGTAGCTTGGGGGCTCTGGGGTCACTGCGGAGAACATGCTGCAGTTTGTTGAAGAGGTACCGCTGCTCGGAGCGCCGGAGCCTCTCTAGCACCCTGTGGTTTGTACGTCTCTTTGAGTTGTGTGATCCACTCACTCCACTGTCACTTTGATGCTGGGGTGGCATAAAAGATGATTATGAAAAACGATTCAAATGATATCAACACCAGTCTATACTCTAAAGCAAGTGCTACACAACATAAATACAGTGTTAGACATTCTTTGTTTATGAAGAAAAGATAATTTCATCTGGTGTCAATACTGGTATTGGAAATATTTTGCTATTAAACTATTTTGCTGTATAGCTGCTGGATAAGGGAAAGTAGGTAGGTCCCCAGCTAAAATACAGAGACTGAGCTACATAACAAGGACCACCAGGGAATGCAGACCAATTCACAAGGGAAAAAAAGGGTCTTACCTTAACTCTGCTTTCCCTTGCTGATCCAGAATCCTCACTGGAACACCTGTGATAAAGAAGAAACCAATATTCATTGTTAAGGCAAACTTACAAAATGCACACAGATGAGTGACTCACAGACACACACACACTAATCTCACCGTGACTCAAGTAAAGACCTGTTGGCAGCTGCCATTATTTCGCTGATAGTGAGTTTGTTTTCGTCCACTGTCTCGATGTCCACTGGCTCCTCCTGGATAGAGCGACATACAAAACAGAGGCTGTAACACTGACCACAATATCGCAACAGCAATGTAGGAGGCACACAGAAAGGTCCATCAATCACTGTAACGAGTGGTTTTAACAGTGGCTGGTCCAAAAGCAGCACTTTTTCCATGCCTTTCATTGTCGAATGAAAGCACATTTTATAAGCCAGTTAACAAGTTACTTATTTTCTGTTAAATGCTGGCCATCATCCATTTTCCTAAAAAGGATCATACCATACTAATTTGATTTTCTCAATAAGATGCTAATAAACTATGAGAAAACAAGTATGTATAACAAAAGTCCATGCAAGTCCATGCTTTTGATGCCTGAAAGTTTTAAAATCAATTAATACCAAGTCAGTAGCAACTGGCTTTAAGACGCAATACCCAACCTCTGTCACCACAAACAGCAATTATCTTCCACTCCAAGTATAATATGGAAAATCTGAAGCTATTATTGAATTAGATATGCTGATTTTGTTGTATTTTAGGCAATGTTGACTTGTACATCACATAAAATTGCATAGCAACCCGATGTTTTGCTAAAAAACAAAAACACTCAAATCCTAACATGTTTCACTCACATCTCTGTCTCCAGCGCAGTCTGAGAAGTCTGAAAACGCGTCCTCTGAGCCAGTATCCAGGTCTGACTCTGCCCGGGTCATCAGTTTACACTTATTAGCACTATCACTTTCATCTGATGGCATCTTCTCATCACACATCAACTCAGGTGAGGAGTCACGGTCAACTGATCTGTCACGTGATAGGTCCATGGTTTCAATATGGGTGTGGTTGGAAGCCAAAATAAGCCTGCCCACATTTGAACTGGCTGCCAGGTGGCGCAAAGTCAAAGAAACGTCTTTTTGTGGAGGTGGTTTTGCCATTCCAGTCTTGTTTGTAGTATTTACATTTTCTGCTAACTGTGCAACAGCTCCATCAACATTAGGCTTTGGGAGCTCGATGAGGGTGAAGCCCCCTGGCAGGGTAACTCCTGGGAGGTGCTGGCCAGAGCCTCTGGAGCCCTGGGTGGCCGGTGGGCAGATCCTGAAAGAATAAGTCCCACTATGTCCCAGGAAACTGGGAGTTTTAAGCGAGGGGGAGACGGTGAGAGAGACAGGTGAAAGGGATGAGCTGCTCTGGAAGGAGGTGAGAGACCCACGCTGGCCGGTGACGAACGTCATGAGGGTGCTCATAGCAGAAGGTTTTTGTGAAGGGTGTGGGGAGGTGCCAGGTTCTTTTTTCAAAATGTCTGGATTTACTTGTTGACCTGAGGAAACAAAACAATGCAGGTGAGACTGAGCTGATAAAGAATTGCTTTTAGTATTTCAGCATACCTCCTACACTGAAATTTTATAGAGGCTTGCAGAGTGCCTTGTTTTTAAGTTCATTCCTTAATCCAAACACATGAAAAGGTGATATGAGCAAAGACAACAAGAGGACATTTCCTTCCATTAGCCAACTGATTTTGTAAATGTTATGTTTATTAAGACTGCTTAATATTATGGAAACAAAAAATGTTTTGTTATGATGAAAAAAGCAATTAATTTGGACCTGCAGTGCTAATTTCTTTCCAATCTGTGTGTCTATACACATTTAATGTGAAAAAAAGAATAGGGCTAAGAAGCATTAGGGAGAGCGGACACAGACACAAGTTTTTGTTTACTGTTTTGTCCTTGCAATCATCCAGACTCTTGTCGGCACTAACAATCTGAGTCATCTTCCTGATGTACTATCTTTTAAAAGCTGTCCATTAGAGTGGATGCACAACATATATCCGCTGTGTTGTTTCATTAGACTGCAGTAGCACTTCCTTGGCCCCAGGGGGCAGGACAGAGGAGCCTGCAGAGAGTTTGGCTCTGACAAGGAATGTCTAACAAGCTCCTTGTTGGGGGATGGGGTAAAGACAGCACTGGTCCTTCAGAAAAGCAGAAGTCAAATTCCTGTCACTGTGCAATTTTAGTTGCACAACAGCTGAATCCAAACATTTCATGCAAAATGCATGTCTCTTGTATGGGTCTATCTCTAAATTCCCATCAATAAGACTTCTTGATTGACTATGTTTGATCAATAACCATGAGTCAGACACTCAAAGAATGTGGGGGCTAATTAGGAGTTCAAGTCCATAGGGCTGAAACGCTATTGTTTCTGTGCTGGTTTATTATTATTGTTAATATGAATATATTTTCCTTCTTCAGAAATGTTTTCGTAAATTCCCGTAAGATGGTAAATGGCAGAGACATGAAATTTTGCACATTGATTGGAAGTTGTGTGCAAATGCTGTCCCTGGAATTTTGACCCCTGATGGGGATGCTATATTTAATGGTCAAAATTCATAACCCCTATACTTTGAGTCCAATTTATACAACACTTGGTACAGACATGCATGAATCCTCACTCTACAAATTTGCCTCAAGAACCCATAAGGTCCCCCGTACTGGATTTTCCACCATTTTAAATTTTTGAAAAACACATTTTTGACACCTCTTTCTAGATCGTAGGTCTGGCTGCTTCCAAATTTGCTGTGAATCATTATTGGACCAAGCTTAACAAAAGTTCCACAAGATGTGTTGATATCTTATTTAGTTTTCAAGACATTGACCAATGAACTTCGGTAGAAATGTGGTTTAGCACATAAATGGACAAAAGTCAACAACCACTGGGTCAATCATCACAAAACTCGCAGGACATGTCCACGTAAGTACCTGAAACATACCCTGAAAGTTTCATTCAAGTCAAACAATAGGGGACACTATAAATGACAAAACATGAGAGTAGCATAACACAAATCAAACTATAAATCAGAAATTGTTTGTCTATTATTTACCAAACTGGTGTCATATGTCCACATAAGTACCTGAAACATACACTTCAAATTATTTTTGATGCAACTGTTGAAACTCACAACTTCTCATGGTCTTTGTTGGCTTGAACCCCAGAATCGCCACTTGGATATATTTGTAATTGCAATTGAAAATCAAGGCCGAGTAGAAATATAAGGACAAGTTGACCTTGTATCTCGGAAGAAAAGGCTTCAACCTCAACTACCAGTGGAGAAGAAATTCAAATGGACAGAGAAAGGAAATTCTACTGATTCATACAAACTGGGCCACCTTGTCCTCAATATTTGGGATATACAATCAAAATTTCATATCTATATATATGTATATATATGTATATATATCTATATCTATATATATGTATATATATATATCTATATATCTATATCTATATATATGTATATATATCTATATATATGTATATATATCTATATCTATACAGATATATAGATATATATATACACATAAAAGAATACATTTTAAAAAATCAAAGCTGCATGGGAACTTTTATAGAGTCCTATATCTCTGACAGCAGGTTCCACATTCACTGCATCTCGAGTTTATGTTCCCTGCTCTGGATTAACTCTGTGCTCGTGCTATGGTACCACACAGAGAAAGAATCATACCTGATGGTTTGTTTATTCTCTTCTGAGCCGTGGCTTTCTGTGCAGTTCCCACAGGAGGGAGCATTGTGCCGGCAGTTTTACAGCGACGATTACCAGGAGTGTGGATTTTGCTCTTGGAGTTTTTAAGAGGTGCCTTGGGTATAGCTTGTAGCCGGCCCGTGACATGAGCTGCAAGACGGTTGGCCGGATGAAGCGATCCCATGCACCCCAGCAAGAGTCTGGCCTGAGTGTAGGATTTGCCATTCACCTGTAGACGACATTAAGGAAGAACAAGATGTAGATGTAGAAACTAATTGCAAAATAATCCATTTCAATCTTGTATGAGGTAAACAGGCATTTGTCAGTAAGTACCCCTAGCGGTGATTTCACCTAAGGGCTCATTTACACTCCCTTTACGTACAAAAACTGATACACCCGTTTGTAACGTTGTAAACATCACTGCCCACGCTTCCATGCATCCTTTAACCTGGTATGGATGTTAAGCAACGAATCCACTAGAGGGCAGCTCAGAGTCAAACGTTTCTGACAACAAAAAACATTGCAATGGTGGAGGAGGTCGTAATAATAGATCTGCTACAAAGAGGCAAAAGCGGAGGCGACGTCATAGACTGCGGTTGTCTGTGAGGTTACTGAATACATCGTGACAGGAGGACGGAGAATTTTTTTCTCTGATATTACCAATGAGAGAGCTTGACTTCTTCATATCTTGTTCAGAGACTGTTCTAGCTCTAGCGTAGCTATTGACTACACTGCCCCCGCAATTTGCGGTGGTACTGCTCTGTTTTGTCTGTATCCATAAGTTTCATGCAGAACACGCAGGGATATGGTTGAAATGAAAATAGAGTACGGACAGAAGGCTCTATCTGTTTCCGTATCCGTATTTAACGTTGAGCATAAATGAGCCTTAAACTGCACACACGGGAGATGTAAGAATTTCAAATTCCTTTAGCTCAAAATATTCAAGCCATTTTCCTCAAATCAAAATTTCAGTAAACCTTTTGCAGACCACTGTCATCAAAGCTGAATTTTCAAGTACACAATAATCACAACAATGATGTCTGAGTTTGGCCAGTCTGACCTGTATGAGTCCCATGGCTTGGCGGCCACTGGGTCTCTTTCTGGCTCTCAGTCTGCCAGCAGGTAAGACTCCGCTCAGGAAGGGCGTGACTCCAACCTGCACCTCAGGCTCCTCAGCTGGGCTGTCATCCTCCACCAACTCTTGGTTCTCATCGGAGCTGTGATCAGTCTCTTCTTCCTCATTGCAGTCATCTGATTCATCATCATCATCACCATTGTCGTCATCATCATCACTGATCTTCTTCGGCTTGCTAATGTGGACCTGACAAGGTAGGAGATTTTTTGATGTGGAAAGCCGTTAGTATTTATCCCAGTGGTTAAATGGATGTGAGGCAAGTACAGAACATTACTTAAAAAAAAATCATTAAAACATGAGACGGAGGGTTGGGAGGGTTATGTCTAAGATGTATTCCAATACAAATTACTGAATATATGCTTCAAAATGTGATCTGTAACATGTAACATTATTCAAAGGCAGTAGCTTAATCTAAATACTTTAGATTACTTTTAAACTGTTTTTCAAAAATGTTAGGGTTGCAGGTTTTTTTAATCTGTACTTTTGAATTTGTTTGACATTAATTCCCAGTTTGCTAATACTGTCATTAAAATTTCATGATGGCAGACAAGACCTACTCAGAGATTCACTGAGTGTCATTGCTAGCTTAACACATACACAAACTGTAAATACACAATCTCGCTATATGTATTCCATCACTCCCAAACCCTGCAAGTCAGGCACATTTCAAAGTGTTAATGTAAAGTTTTCCATGGAGCCGCATAACATAAAACACTTTTGTGATCAAAGAAACACAAAAACAAAACAACCAGAGTCTGTTTCCTTTCTCTGCTAAGGAGTCTTGCATCTATTTTGGCAGCAATGAAACCGAACCACCGGTCGGAGGGTAATAATTAAATGCACAATGTGAACGATGAGCAGAGGCAGATCATTTGCTTTTACCACCTACCTGTTGTTTATGTTACCGAGGCAACTGAACTATCTTACCGGCCACATTCACAATTTTCAAAACAACATTCTTTGCTCTCATGCTTAGATTACCATAGTGGCACGCTGTGTAACTGATTTAAGTAACAACACTGCAAACATTAACCTCTACTCAGTTCACATCATCACAAGTACAACTCAACTCAAAGGAGCACTGGGCAAAGTGAATAATGCTTGTTCACTTACACACTTTCAGTTTGTGGCGGCATTGAATAAATTTTTCCCCCCACACTAAATCAACAACAATCACCAAGCTGAACACAAACATAATGCATCACATCACAAATACATCCAACACATATATGCGCTTGGGGGGCCTGATAATTTATTCATCAGGACATCTGAATACAGCAGATATATGTCAAACCCTGCAGCTCAAGTAAAGCACCGTCACAACAATGTACAAAATTACTGAGAACAGGACCAAGGCACATTTGATCGGTGTGAGGCAGATTAACTTTAAAATATGCCTGCTCTCATGCTGTGACAGTCATTTGTAAGAACAATATACAAGAGAGCACAGAGGACACCATGTGAAGAACCATTTGATGATGATAGACACTGACACTCATTAACCTTCAACCTGCTGGATCTGATGCTTAAAAAAACAAAAACAACACTGGAGTATTTACCCGAGTTACTGATTAGGGATAGGAATTGATAAGATTTTATTGATATCAATGCCATTATCAATTCTGTTTATTTTTCCCAGATCTTTATTGATTCCCTTATTGATTCCTGATCACTCTTCTGCGTGGGGACAAAAAGTAGGCCTACATAAGCTTTCAGCATCAATACAGCTGAGAATATGCAGGCAGTGCCTCTGTATTCTCTGATCTCCTGGTGTTTTACATGCTGCTGACTAAAGATAAAGAGGCACTGCCTACTTAGTTTCCCACACCTTTTTCCCACATACTGGGAGACGTTGAAAATACGAAGGCACTGCCTGCGCATCTCCCCTTCTCCGGTGCTAGGGCTTCGCTCAGCTTTGATAAACTCAGAGGCACTGGTTCTCGATTCCCGTCCCTATTACTGATAAATGTATATATGTAAAGATGGGGCTGTATTGTATCACAAATAGATGAGATATCAACGCAGACGTCTGCTGTGCCTCTTGCCCTCGAGGTGTTTGAATATGGGGTCAAGCAGGATAACAGCAGCCACTGTTCTGGCCTGATAGACTACCTTACATTGTTTCAAGAGATGCTGCGTTTTGGACCAGGACCACTTTGTTAAACAGTCCCTCAAACGACTGACATCATTTAAGAGGTGAGTGTTCCCATGCCTGCCAACTCAACTGCCCCTCGGACATTTACTCAACAACATTTACTCAACAACATTTACTGATTGCATTTCGGTCTCACATTCTGAACCCCTCAACAGTCCTGGCTGATTATTGGTTCTGGCTCTGGCCGGTATAGGTGTAAATGGTTCACCCGCTAATTTGCGGCCCAATTCAGTACTTGCTCTACATTTTAGGCAGGCAGGGCCATTTAGACTCGACGACAAACTTGGAATATGCAAATTATCGAGACTATTTATGACTATAAGAACCCTGTGGATTCAACCATTAAAATTCTGCGTTTATTCCACATCTATATCTAAGCTGCACCTACCCTCACTTCACCATCCCTCCACAATTTTGATAAGCTGCAACTTATGTAATATAATAAATTACTATAGTGGCAAATCACCACTATATCAATCTATCAATCAATACTACTATAGCTTTGGGATTAGATTCTGATTGAAACTGCAGGGGTGCAATGTTGGATAAAATGCTGAGTTGAGTTGGAAGACTAGATGTGAAATGTAAATGTTGTCATGTGCTTTTTGTAAGTGGGTGGTCCCGGGCAACAAAAAAGGTTGGTACAAAAATTGCATTGTCTGCAGCAGCTACGAGAGTCAACCACCCTAGTTTTGTCAAAGGGAGACATGAGAAACCTCATGTTAAACTCAATTAGTTGGATAGTCATAATATTTTTAAATAATAACTATATTTTTTCAACATATTCCAGATTTGAATCATGCATCACTTCTGCTTGAGTAGGACTAATCTCCACAGACTTACCCTGTAGGTGATGGTGGCAACGTTGGACTTTCGCATGTAGATTTTGGAGACCAGGCGGATGGCGTACGGTCCAATATTGAAGCGTGGGGACAGGTGATTCTGTCTCAGACGTTTAAATAAATCTGCCAGGACTAATTTGCGGTCCTTGTCCCATCGACATGCTGACTGGATTTCAATCTGCATTTTGGTTTCCGTTTCTTTAGATTGGAGCTTCCCAGCAGCCTTCCCTGCTGGAGGAAATGAAAGATAATCTGTGAGAATCAAGTCTTTTTCCAATACTAGACTGTAACTGATGCAATCAAGACAAGACAAAAAGTCTAAAAATATTTTGATAGTGGTTAAAAAAAAGAGTTTGAAGAAAGAAACACCCCATCGCGAGTGTTGGGTCAAACTTTTGCAACATAAAAACGAAATCTGATGTGCATTAGTGTGATTCTGTACCTGCATTTTTCACAGTCACTGCAGGGCTGGGAGTCTTTTTCAGCATGTCGTTTATAGTCTTCTGTGGTCTTATCATGGTGCCTGGGATAAGAGAAGCAAGTTTCTGGGACTGCAGGGTGACTTCAGGTGAGGGTTTGCTGTTGAACTCTCTCACACGGGCGCACGTCATAAAGCTCTCCAAGTATTTATACACAGGATCCTTATCCTCCTCTCGCATCTGCAATTAAATATTTTTTCCGTGAGCTTAACAGAAATTGCACCAAGATCCTTTAGCCTAGCCCTAAGCCTTCCAAACACTAAAGACAGACAGACAAAAGTTAAAAAACATTTAGACACTTAATGATTTGGTTAGTTGCAATCGATGCAGTTGCAATCGATGCAGTTGCAACGATTTGAAGCTTTGCAGTTTACAATAGAGTACTAAACATTAATTTGAACTTTGCATTTTTAGCATGAGGTGTTTTAAGGACAGCACATTCAGCAGGTGCTGTTAATCCAACAGGAGGAGATTTTTTTTTTTTTTTTTACCTGTTGTATAATGTGAGGGACACTACTTTTATTTGAAGGGGTGACTGGACTGGGAAGGGGAGCTGCAGGTTTTGGAGTGAAGAGGGGCTCTGGATCCAGGAGAGTGGTGCTTCGGTCCCACAGTCTATCAGAATGGGAGCCCGGGCAAGGCTGGACCTCATGTTCCATGTTAGTCACGGCTGGGAAGAGAAACAAGCAGTTCATTATCACTGTGGGCTGTGGCCAACTGTTAAAAATAAATAAAACATAAGAAAAAGGCAGAAAAACAGGACTTTAACGATATATAAATTACAATGTGTTCAAACACTCCGAATTAATGTATTAGAATTAGCAGAGTGTTGTTGATTAATTATCATTAATAGCCATGATCACTGACTCCACTGAAAGAACAAAGGAGGAAATTAGGTTAGAATAAAAGAAAAAAAAAAACATTTCAGTGCACAGATTTACACTCATAGGTTTTGACTGTAATTGTCACATTAATAATTCATAACCTTTAAAGCTGCAGTAAGTGATTTCTGATCATTAGACGGTATTAAGAGCACAAACTCCGTGGAAACACCCAAGGGTCACCCCTGCTTCCACGTTCATGGCGGATCACTTGTACAAAACTGCGAGTTAAATGGGGAGAAATGCGTTTTGCATGCAAATGAGAAATATATTTTACTCTCACAAGGGTCTTGTGGGATTACATGGATTATTCTGTCTCCAATTCAAAAATGTCATTAAGCCGCAGAATTTCAGCTACAAGGTAGACTGCTTTGAATGAACCTTGAATGAGCGCAACAGATCTGAAATTTAGATGTTCATCTGCAAATGTGCAGCTTCAGAGAGTTTGAATGAAGCTGATGCAGAGAGGGGGTGAGTGCAGACAAGGAAAGCTCAACTCAGGAAATAATAGGCTGGCTGTAAATTGTATGGTGGAAAGAAGACCTTAAAAACAGACTTAAAACAACTATCCAATTTGTATTACCAACATGAACGACAGAGCTTCTAAACTGATGATCTTACAATAATGGGCCTGAATCTGGTCCTCAGTCTCGTCCTGGGTCTTCTGCTTTGTGATTTTGCGCTTGAAGCAGGCGCAGCCAAACATGCAGTCAGGCCGCCGGCAGTGGAGTGGACCTCTGTTCGGACTTTGTAGACTGGAGCAAACGCAGCCCAGTCTGCAGAAGGCCTGGCCACATTCAGGGCTTGTGGGCTTCTTATACTCGGGCACCATGAGACGTTGGCTGGGCTGCATCTGATGGACAGGGAGTTACAACAGAACAGTTAATCATCAACGATGTTTTGAAGGAGTGTATGTGTGTGTGTGATTTTCCATGTTTCAAGGCTGTACTAGGCGACAGTATGCACTGGTGGTACCAGATTGCAATGAGAAGCAATGCTCATATTTACTGACTTGGTCATCATTTTACAACAAAGGACACCAAAGGGACAAGAGATGCTCCATGTTGGTTAGGTCCTGTTGGTTTTCAGTAGACATTCTGTATCTCAATATTAACTTCTGATTTGTCACTTCATGTAGACAGAGAAATGTCCACACCCAACACCACCATCTTATCTGGGGCAACAGTGAGTCTACGGTGTCTATGGGGGATGGGATGCTCAAGCTCTGATCAAGGTCATGCACTGAAACCACAACAACTACAGCTTAGGATGCTTCAGCTACTTCTCCATGAACAGTGTCTACATTCAGTTGATGCCTTCTGTAGTCTTTCAAACTGGTGTGCTGAATTTCTAAAAAACAACAACAACAGCAACAACAGACACTTAACTGTGACATCAAGGGAAAATATAAGCTATGTAATTCCAGGGCTTTAAAGGCTACACTGCGTTTGCACAGCAGTGCTGCATGGTGTTATTTTATGATGCTTTAACTGGCCAATTTCTCCTTTTAAACCTGTGTTTCATTCTTGTTTTTCATAATTTAGGCTGATAAATGGGTGTATTTAAACAAAAAAAAACTGCAAAGCATAGTAGGCAATGCCAACTCGGTAACTAGGCGTGAAATGTCTTTATAACAATTTTCCATGTCTGTTTCTGAGTGTCTATGCACAGTAGACACATACTGTATGTTGTATGTATGTTGTATACCTGTGGTGTTAGCAGTACAGACAGAGCCACTGCTAGCCTCTCTGGGGTCAGCTGTGTCTTGTGGGTGCCCTGGTTGGCAGCTCCCTTCTCCATCTCCCACAGTTTGAGCTGGTGCTTGGAAAAGCCTGTAGGTCTGTGGTTTGTCACACCTTGGCTCTGGCCGCAGCTCGTACCTGGCTTCTGGTGCTTTTCTGATCTGAAGAGAAAAGTAAAACTGAACTCATGAGAGTACTCCTCAATTGACATAAAAAAAAATCTCCTGAAGAATTATGTAAAGAGCAGGAAATGTCGCATATTACGAGCAGTTGTGACTGTGAAACTTGTATGGCATGACAATACAAAATTGGGGTTTCAAATTTAAGACTTTTAAGGCATTTAATGATATCTGGAATTGAACAAAAATTAAGAGGAAAAATGGCAAAGTTGGCCTGTTTCTGACTGAACATAACTGACTGTTGTTGGTTGTGAATCTATAAAGGGGTCGTACAAGGAAAATGAAGTACTCTGTGTGGTTCTCTTAATTATTATTTTCATCTGTTTCTAATCACAAACCACGCAGAGTTATTTATAACTTTGCTGACCCATAACCGCATGAGCCTGCGGTTTACTCACAGGACCTACAAGTCACAGGTCAATCAGTGCATCACTCCTAAATACTATGATAAATAAACACAAGACCACTAACAACCATATTTAAGACTTAATCATTTTTGAGGGACTGACTTTTTGAGGAGAACTTCATGAACCCTTAATTTCAAAGATGCATTTTAAGATTTGGTCGAGCATTTTAGATGTCATTAGGTATTCTGAAAAAAAAGTAAACAAAAAAAACCCAGAACAGCTGGAAATTTTTAAATTGTTGAAAATTATGTCTAAAAATATACAACATAGTGAGCACACCATGAAGAAATATCACACGCTTGATGAGGAGTCTTTACCTATGTAAAACAGGGCTGGCTCCGAGTGTAAGTTTAGATCCAGAGGCAATTTTGACACTGAGTGTTGCCACAGGGCTCTTGTTGGGGACTGCAGGCCAGGGTTTGGCCGGTGGAAAGGCAGACTGCGTCGGTCCTGCTCTGACAGAGGCTGGGCGGGTCAGGGGAGGAGCTGGTGACACCAGGGCAGAATATAGGAGGGGTTTGTGGGAAAGAGGGCAGGGTCTGTTGACAGCTGCTGGGACTTTGCATGCAGAATTTCGGTGCTTGAGTGCGCTGTCCAGGGTCTTTACATAGCTGGAGCTCTTTGTGGGCAGACGATAGGCCACTGAGCTCTCAGGGCCGGAGGAGAAAGCAGCAGCACGCTCACTGATAATCTGACCTTCATTTTCCAGGTACTCATCCAGCATGTCGCTACAGAAAGCAGATAGGTCTTTTTGTGGTCCTTTAGGAAAAGAGAGTTAAAAAGACTTCAGATTATCATTAATCAACAGCAGAGCAATTACTATTTAACTTCAAATTACAAAAATAGATATCTCCTGCAAAGTACTGTAATTTCTTTGGGTGCTGATCAAACACAGGAAATTTAAAAAATGATAGTCAAAATTCTTGCTGCCCATCAACAAAGTTCTCAACCCACTTGGTAAATAAACTATACCATGTTTCGCAAGTAAAAGAAAATATGTCAAGCAACACGTTTTGCATATTGCTTCATCAAGCTTGCCCCAAGGTCTAGAGCTTTGTTGGTGTGTGGCAAAACCCACGACTTTATCATTTTGACTAGACAATTTAATTTCAATTTCCTTTTTGAAAACTGGAATAACTCCACCGGTCTTACTACGTGGTAAAACAGACACTTCAGTGGGAAGAGCAAATCCTTACCGTCACATTTAAGAGATGTCTCTTTGCTCTTAATGAATTTGTCTCTCCATCCCTTTATTTTTGTCATGTCACTGGTCTTGCCTGTTCGGGAGATAAAGGGTAACCCCTCATCTGTGAAGGGAATGTACAAGATTAGCTGTCAGTCAAATTTTGGACCAAAAAACTCCATATTTACAGTGAATGCACAGGGTGCTTCACAAAATTGTTGAAAGTGCTGAAGTGGAAACTACTCAGGGCACTACTGCTATTTTATCTGATTGGCTTGCCAGACAACTCTATTAACTGCAGATGTTGAGTCTAATTTAATTATTACATATATTTAATTAATTATTGAATTATTTCACCTAAGTAAATTATAATTATCAGCATTACTGGCCTGTATCCTTTCTTGGCCTTTCTTTCCTGAGACTACCACTTATAGCTCCATATAAATTAGTCTGGAAATAAATTAACAGTGGGGCCTTCAACCACTGAGATAAATGCTATACATTAATTGATTTAATTCCTGTGTAATTACTAGACATAATTAACAAAAATGCTGAGCATTTGGTTCAAATACAACTGTAATCACTTTAACGCTCGGTCATACACTGTATCAAAGAATGTGTACGTTCTCTGGATTTCAGCAATAAAGTTTATTCTGTGATAGAATGTATCACTAAAATCCATATCTGGGACAGGACCTCTAGCCATGTTAGGGCAGCTAGGTTTATTCTGAATTATAAACAAATAAACAATGCAGATTTTAACTAAAAATAACACACATACGACATAATCCCAGAGGCTGCTGCCACATACTTGGACAAACCAAAGCCATATTGCTAGGTTTAGGTAGATTAGATAAGCAAGGGTAAAACTACATTCCATAAAGTCAACTTGACAATGGCCTACCATAAAATCAAGTGACCAGACAGTGGTTAAGAAGATATGCATGTGCTTAGATGAATGGAATCTGTAAAAATCTAGGGGAAAAAATGCTTTTTTTTTGCCTCTGGCTGTGTAACTAGTCAACATCACATAGCCTCAATGCTGGCGGCAATCCTCTGAAACTGCCATCATTTTACAACCGTTGATTTCAGGTTGGCCTACAGTTATCTCAACATAATTCATAGGTGTAATGATGACAGTAACAGTTCAGTTACTTGTAAATATTTGGGGAAAAAATGTAGTGATCATTTTATAATATTTAGTGCCATTGTCCGCTATATATTCCACTGTTTAGCAAGTGCTGAGCCCTGCCCCTGATGGCCAAAAGGCTGAACTGCACTTTTCTTTTCTGTCATACAGCCGTCAATGGCCGTTGGTTCGGTTTTCTCTTTCTGTAGACTTTGGTGACCCTAGAAGAAAGGTCATGGGGTCACCAAAATCAGGCTTCTACCTCAATCTCTGATTGTCAAGGTCATTTATGGGCATTTTGCTTACCCTATTTAGTAAAGTCAGAGCACAAGGTTAGCTACAGAACAGTAACACTTGAGCCGGTAGACATGTTGCTTTGTACAGGGACACTTCAGCAGAGTTTGTCAGGTTGGAGGTCAGCCCGTCTAATGACTTGGCCACCCTACCACCAAGACAGTGAGGGTGGGAAGAAGATTTCCTCCTCATTCTGCTTGGACCGTCACAGACAAAAGTACACAATAATTCTAAGAGAGCAGGTATACGGATATCATCATTTTATAGCAACAATTTGGGGCCTTCGAATCTAAAAAAAAAAAAAACTTGACAGGACACTTACCGTTTTTGGTCAGATAGAAGCTTGGTTGATATTTTGCTCTAAGTGGGTGGTTTTCAACATACACACACACACACACACACACGCACACAACAGTTTTCACAGCTTTCACTTTTCCAACTTACCAACACAAGAAAGGACTGTGGCATCAGCTTTCCCTGGTCGGACCGGGGCAGGGAGAGGCAGACGAACCCCAAGGTACTGCAGGTCGATGGCTTGAATCGGGTCTAAAGAGGTCAACTTCAAGCCCACTGGAAGATGGACAAATAATTGTCAATGAGAGGAAACAACACTTGCACTAAATTACTTTCCATAAAAAACAAAAACTCCTCCCTCACTGGGAGCGTGTGTGTGTGTGTGTCCACTCACCCTCTTGCAGCACAGGATGGATGACTTGTCTGTGTTTGAGAGCCATGAGGTCCTGCAGAAGGACAGCCTGCAAGCGGGCGATCTTCTCCTCCTCGGTCTCTGGAACCTTCGTTACTGTGACGGGACAGAGGAGAGATGTTTACTCTGGACCATGTACATCATGTTTGTTTCCTTGTTATTTGAACAGGACATAATAACTAGAGGTTTCTGCAAGGTTAACTCAAGACTTTTTGAACACCTGTTCAGTGTCAGCTGAAATGAATTTTAAAACCAGATTCATGATGAAGAACAACAAAAAAAGTAGACATCTGTTCAACTGGGAAGATTTGTCACTCAAGAGCAGCATGCTTTAGTTAAATTCAGCACTGTAGTTGTCAGCTTGGTGATTTACACTGAAACTGGGAAAAAGTGGAAATTGTCAAGACATCTGTGTTTGTGGAAAGAAAATTGTCACAAGTAGATTATCCACTTTTTTCCACAGATTTTAATTAGATGGAACTTAGCAATGTTAGCATCAACTTTGTGATTAAAAATGAAAAAATAATAACAATTATCCTCAAAAACTTGCCCTCGCTCCCAAAACTTCATTTTTAAATCACTGTGCTCCAGAATAGACTTGCTGGTTTCAAGTTAGTAGTCAGTAGTTTTTTACACGATATCAAATTCAAGTATAACCAGTGAACCTATTGCTTAACAACATGCAACAGATCTCCCCAACGCTTACCAGTCTGCACCAACTGTGACTGAGGGGTTGGAGAAACTGGAGTAACTGGTGATGACATACTGGCATGCTGGTCTCCAACGTGTATCCCAAGAGCTTCCTGTGGTACAGCAAGACAACAAAACAAAGCATTAAACCTTATAATACTTTGCAAAACATGTACCACTGTGTTCCAAACATCATTAAAAGCACAGCAAAGGATATTTAGATGTATTTGAGAACCCAACATACTAAACTACCAGTATCTGACACACTGGAGCTCCCTTTATATCTTACCTTTGAGGTGAATGACACAAAGACAAGGCCCTCTACATCGTCAACCTCTGGCTGCATGGCGATGGTCAACGACGGGCTGTGGACCGTCACAGTGGATGCAGCCTCGGCTTTCCCCTCCTTTCCCCGGGAGTTCCCCCAACGTCTGTTAATCCTCCTTCTTTTCTTGGGGCGTCCCGGTGATAAGGCTGGGGTAGACTTCAAGGAGGCGGGAGTAGCGGGTGACAATTTAGGGGCTATTTTGACGTATGGCTTCACCTTAGGCGTCACATTGACAAAGCGTTTTTCCTCCTTGAGAGAAACAGGTGGGGGTTTGTAGAGAAGCATATGCCCACACCTGGCCTGATCGCCTTGTGCGATCTCAGCATGTGGGTGAGCGCTCTCTGCGCTGTCCACATTTGTCCTCTGATTACTGGCAGAGGAAGTGGTTAGGAGTGTGTTCATAATAGCTGCTGTCTTCTGCTTGGCTTTAGTCTTAGCCTCCTGGTCATCCAAGGGGCTGCTACACTTCTTTGTGCTGTGGGACAATGAAAGAGAGTTGTTGTTTTTTTTACTGCACAACACACAGAAAACAAGTGAAAACAATTGACACAAATTCATTATGAAAACAAATGAGGTATTAACTCTGTGACAACAGGATTTTAACAAGCCTGTCTCAGTGACGTGAAATTCCACCTCAAAATTTATCCAGTGATGAGGTGTGGTATAGTATTTAACTGAATGGTTTGTGGCTATATGCCACAAACTAACTTATGTTGATGGATAATATTTTTGAAAATGTTGATTTGCAGTACATAGAGTAGTTTTTAGATATTCTTCTGGCTAATACTGTAGTTTGATGAGATGAAACAGTGAAAATGTGGCAAATTTAGCACTATCAAACATTTACTAATATTTCAATGTCTTTTAACTAGGGTTGGGCGATATGGACAAATCAAATATCACAATATCTTAGACCAAATACCTTGATATCAACACTGTAACGATACTGCACTGATGACTATTGTTCTTTCTTAAGATATTTACACAAATAATTTCTGATAAACAGTCATTAGTAATGTGTACATGATGACCAAGCCGATGGAAGCAAATAACAGAACAGCTACAACAGTCTAGTAAGTTCAGAAATTTGCATCCTTTTACTGTAATGCAGCTCTTTTTTATATCCGGTCAGGGATAAGAAATGAAAATTTTCCTCTGGTGTCTTTTGTTGAGAATTTTACGATAACTATTTCTATTGTATGTTTCTAAGCAAAGATGCAAAGTGCTTATACAAAGATAAAGAGACACAAGTAAAAATGATAAAAATAAATAAACTGAATGAATAAATACATGCTGTAAAACAGAGCGGGAGGCACAACAAACAAAGTTGAGAGAAAGATGAAAAAAAGAAAAAAAAATATGCCCACTGAATACCTATCTTGGTTTGTTGCTGAGAGCAAAAGTTCAGAGCAAAAATTAGGAAAACTGATTCAACATATGCATCTATATGTTTCATACAGTCACTTGGTAAATGTGCAATGAATGTCAATGTGATGTGTGGTGAACAAATGAAAGATGAAACCCAAAACCCTTTTAAAACTCACCTGAGATCCACAACCTCCTCACTGCTGCTACTGGACCCAAAAGGTTTCAAGGCTAAAGGTTGAGCATCTGCCCTCCCTGCAGCGTCAGGCTCCATCTTGAGCCTGTGTAGGCGGTGGTTTTGACCGTCCTCCCTGAAGCCCTTCGCAAACGGATTGTGATTAATTTTTAGCTGGGTGATCCAAATGTTTTGATAAGTTGTCACAGCAAAAAATTCAGTTTGTGGAAAGGTAAAGGTCATGCTTTCTGGTCCCTTAACTACAGGCTGGTCAGGTGTGGGCCCGCCCCCATCAAGGACAGGTATCACATGGAGTCTAGGAATGTATCGGTGCATGGAGTGTAATATTATATGACCTTCCTGGTCATGGATGTTATTGGTCAATTTGAGCTTGTAGAAGGACACCAGATTGCTCATCCACTCTGAGCCCAGACAGGGTGAGTAGTGATGCGGAAAAGCCCGGATTAGACCCTGTGTCTGGTGTTCTGCTGGTCCGCTGACCTCCCATCTGGTTGAGCTCCAGCGGTACCTGTACTGGTCAGCAGGGAAGATGGACAGGACCAGGCTGTATTGGCGTGTGGGTTCTAAGCCACTCAGGCGATAGCGGCAGTAAGGGAACATGCGGCGCCCCTGTTTGGTGAGAATCATCTCCGTTCCACGGCTGTGAAACTGCTTCCACACGCTGTTGTTCTCCAGCGTGACACTGACACCTTTGAAGGTTAGCTGTGCGGGAAAGCTTTTCTCAAGCTCTGGATTGCTAAATGCAACACACGGAGACAGGGACGATGACGGCGAGACAGATGCTGTTGATGTGTTAACAAGGCTTGTCCCTGCGCATGTTAGGGAGTCTGAAGCAGAGGCAATATCTGAGGTAGTTTGGCCAGGTTCAATGTTCTCTTTAGTGGTAGCAGGTGAGGTTGCAGCGGGCTTGGCTGGGCTAGCTTCAGCAGGTGAGGACAGAGTTGGACTATAGTGATTACTTGCCATGGAGACGGCTTGGTTCTCCATCACATTCTCACTGGAGAAACTAGTTCCCGTGGTGACTGTGAGAGGAGAGGCATGAGAGGGGGCGGCAGTGCAGCCGTCCTCCTCGTCCTCCTGTGCAGGCACCACATGGGGGTCCTCCATGATGTAAACTGTGGAGTCTAGGGTCTACAGCAGATCTCACTGTTCACTCTTGTGGTCCTACGTCATTTGCTACCTAAGAAAAAAGAAAGAACAACATCTTAATTTATGTAGCACTTGCAAAGTGCTCTACAGGGATAAAGAAGAAACAGGTAATGTAAGCACAGCTGCTAAAGCCAACAAACAACAAGACAATCAAAACATAGGCCAAATAATTGCATGTGCAAAAACTACAGAAAAGAAAAATGAGAAATAAAAAAGTGAAATAAACCATTTTCAGAAATGAGAATTTAATGGAAGCCAAAATGTTTAACCTTGTTGACATCACATCAACCTTGAGATGTCTTAAAACAGTACAGCTTGATTACCTATTGCAATGATTTACTCATTTGTTTACACTAGACAGTCACAAGTAAATATAACTCTATAAAATCAGCACTCAACTCCAATAATGTATTATTTCATTATTTACTGGGATTTATGTGTTTGACTGATAAGAAAGTGACCCACCCACATATAAAAGTTGGGCATCAAACCTGCAGCTAAATCAAAATTGTTCTAATTGTGTACATTTTAATTTACCTGCAGGACTTGCTGGCTACACAACACTCACACTGCCCCCTGCAAAGGTGGACAAATCCTACCTTTAGGTGTGGGACTGTCCATTTCTGACCAAAGATCATTTTGTGACAACTTGCATAACTTTACATATGCTTTGTAAATAATCAGGCAGGAAGACATCACACCCACTCCTGTTTTATCATCAGCCATTTCTTGCCACAAAGTATGTCGTCAGGATTTTCTTCAAAGTTTCTAATTACTCGTGTTCAGACACAAGATGCAAATGAATGCAAATGAAATGCAGTAATATCATCTTCAGGACGTTCAGGCAGAAGTGAACAGCTGGGAGAGAACAGAGAACTGTGGCCAAGCAAAACCCTACCTGCCTAAATCATAGAGTTTGTTTCATTACTTGAAAGAAAACAATATAGAGCTCTAGTATTGTTTCTCAGGAACTATACTAAATAAATGTACTTGAAACTTGGTTGAATTTCTCTGCTGGCACTGACAAGAGAAAGATGTTACATATCCTACGTGCCGGCAGTGCAGTGTCATTGTTGTAAAAAAAAAAGAAAGAAAGAAAGAAAGAAAGAAACACACTGGCTCCAGCGATGCTGCGCTCAAACTGAACATTTTCACTGCCCGAGAGTTTGAAGGGGGGTGATTAGGCACAATGATTAAATTGCAGCAGGACATTTTATAGGGGGGTCACAGGAACAATTGCGCGGCTTAGATCAAAAGCCACTCATGTTGCGCTGTATCTTTGCCTGCTTTCTCACTTGGCCTTCTTTTCTTTCTCCTTGTGTCTGGCTCCAATGACATTTCAAAGCTCGCCATGGTGATAAAGGTAAAGGATTCACTTTGTAGCTGAAATGTGCTAACTTTGACAGCTACAGCAGCTGATACTAACAGCTAACCAGAAGGACAGAAAAGACTGCAATTATTATAAAGGCTCAGCTGTGCCCAGGATATATAGATACAGCAATGTCAGGTATTGTGTCTTGCTGAGAAGCAACTTTGCTATGAAGGAAACAGGTAACTTTCACACATACAAAGGAACCTGTGAAGTGCATCCGAAGTGCTGTTGTTAGGTCAAAGTTCATCACACTCCTGTGCTGAAAGGCTGTAGCTTCACTCTGTGCACTTCTGGCAGCATTGTGACTGTTTAATAGCAACACCTGAAGTTATCTGAGTGAAAGGTACCATGCAATAGATCACATCCACATCCAACAACCACAACCACTTTTAATTTGCTGACTATGTTCACCAATTTGCAGTATTACTGACCGGAGGTGTTTTGTTTTAACCAGCTGAATGCTAGTCAAGTGTCAAACATATTGGAACAAAAAGAAATGTTGGGATGTGACTGGCTGTTGATAAGCCACCTCAGCCAATTTTCAGCTGTGTCCAGGTTTTCTATGCCACCAGATGAGGGCCTGACAGTGTTACTGTCAGCATCAACCTGTGTTTCTTACACCATACAAAATTAAAAAATGTACAGCGAGGCTACTGGTTTCTAACTTCTGTGAGATCTGCCTTGTAGGTTTAACAGAGGAGCAATTTTGTTTTTTGTTTGTTTGTTTTTTTCATTTGTGTTGTACCGTGTTCACTGGCTAAACTAAATAATGGCTGGAACTGTAAACACCAAATTTCAAGAGGATTGGGCCATCATGGATAGGCCACACCCTCCTGCAACTGCACCTACTTATGAACAAATAATACAAGACACAGATAGATAGATAGATAGATAGATAGATAGATAGATAGATAGATAGATAGATAGATAGATAGATACTACTACAATTTTTTTTTAAAATACCTTTTGGTTATAGGAATGCCTTGAAAGTCTAAAACCAGTAATAAAGGGCCTAAATCTAACAGTAGCACTTCACACATAGATACATGAACAAGCCAGGTCAGACAAACAAACAAATAAAGATTGTAAATACATGAGCAAAACAATCAACTCCTGCCTGGCTTGCACAGCCTGAAACCATCATGACGATAAAAAAAACATAAAAGGCTTAATTTCTAATTTATACGAATTTTAACATTGACTGTCAACGCACTGAGAGATGCGTGGACTGCAGGCTCTAACTATCTGACCAATAGCGCCTCTGATGACTTCCAGTTGGATATATGGCTAAAAATGTTCATTCTTTCTGCATATCAAATTTTAATTCAAAGTAGATACACATGGCCAGCTGTGGAATACAGTTTCTTCCCGAGGAGAGCAAATGCAATTACCTGTTTGTGCACACCGCGAGCTGCGAGAAGGGTAACCTGTATCCTCTTTATCCTGCACTGTGCCCTTGGTTACTGATCACACTGTCACACCAACACTGATGCGAAGACCGGAGGTGTTGATATGGCGAACGCGAGCATCAAATGCGCTTGACAATTTAGAAAATACATTCCCAGTCACACCCAAAACTGACTGCTCGTGATTCGCAAAACAAAAGCCACGCGAGGAATTCAAGTTGTTTGGCAAGAGCTGCTTGTTCCCCACACCGTGAGACAGGAGGAGCAGAAGGCCCCCTGCGCCTCCACTCACCAAGTTGGAAAAAGTTGGGGGTTTCAGTGACGCCTCACCTCTCGATGCCGGCTCAACGCCTCGCCGCGCACGGGACGCAGAAAATGACAATATTTACCGCAAACTCCAACTGTTGCGCGCCGTCGTGGCCGTGGAAAGGCCTCGGCGAAATCCTTCGAGCATAAACACACACTGGCAAATGGAGGCCGAAGCCACGCCAGTGCTCACATCGACCGACCGTGCACGCAGCCGACCCAAAGCGCATGCACAGTATCAGCTCCCTTCAATGGCGCGTGATTCCCGGGCCAGCGCGAGGAAAGCGGGAGTCCATCCCGGGCATTTTCTCTCTCTCTCTCTCTCTCTCTTTCTCTCTGTGTCTCGCTCTCTCTCACTCTCCCTCTCCTTGCTGTTTGTTCCCACCTCGAGCTGCAGCGCGTGCCGGTAAGAGAACTCTCACCAAGTCTGCACGAGCACGAACTCGATCAGTAATTCTCTCAGTTGTGTCCGGACACTTGAGACTTTTCTCCGCGTGATTCCCTTCACTTCTTCCACCTTTGCGATCACAACATTCTCACCCCCACTGATCCACATACTCTCTCTATCTCTCTCTCTCTATCGCTCGCTCTCTCTCCCCCCTGGACACACATACACACACACACACTCACACTCACACATACACACATCCGTGCTCTCTGGGTGTGACGTAACACGTTCACCATGGCGGTTGGGCTCCGATGGCAGCCAATGCGCACGCTCCCTCCGGAGGGTTCACCGGCCAGTCTCATCATGGTGCAAATGGACACGAGGTTGAACCCTCCTCGGAGGAGAGAGCAGCCCCGCGCACACCAAGTTACTTTGTGATTATTAACTGTGCATGGCAGCCAGAGCAACACTGCAACAATGAGTCAAGTTGACACATGCTGTGTAAATCAGCTGTGTGTGTGTATGTGTGTGTGTGTGTGTGTGAACAGGCCGAGCCTTTACACTGATTGTACAGCAGCTGGATGGCGTTCAGGTACGACGCCAGTGGGCCCTGGAAAAATGGCGGCTACTGCGCGAACAAAGAACGCAAATGTTCGGCCCTTGCTTCCTAATGCTGTTATGATTACCATTAATTTACAAACAAAAAACTAAAATAAATATTTTCAGCAAAGCAATCGCCCTGAGTTTATTTGGAGATTTACGATAATCGCGTGTATTTTATTTTATTTTTTTAATTAAGTCACCTGATCACATGAAACTACCTATTTTATTTATGCTACTCGCAGTATTTGTGTCTTATGGGATTGGCGCATGCCCTTCTGTCCATTAATGTATGGCTCAGACAAAATTTATATGTTTTTTGCACAATTTCCGCATACGACCAATCAGGAAATCGCTTTGGAATCTGAATTAGATACAGTTTAAAAAAAAAAAAAAAGGAAGACAGAAATTTATAAGACTTTGTACT
>OMLB01008468.1:2338-15741 GCA_900302555.1 Myripristis jacobus | reverse complement strand
TAGGCCCCTTAGTACCAATTGGGCATCGTTTAAATACCACAGCCTACCTGGGCATTGTTTCTGACCATGTCCATGCCTTTATGACCACCATGTACCCATCCTCTGATGGCTACTCCCAGCAGGATAATGCACCATGTCACAAAGCTCAAATCATTTCAAATTGGTTTCTTGAACATGACAATGACTTCACTGTACTAAAATGGCCCCCACAGTCACAGATCTCAACCCAATAGAACATCTTTGGGATGTGGTGGAACGGGAGCTTCATGCCCTGGATGTGCCTCCCACAAATCTCCATCAACTGCAAGGTGCTATCCTCTCAATATGGGCCAACATTTCTAAAGAATGCTTCCAGCACCTTGTTGAATCAATGCCACGAAGAATTAAGGCAGTTCTGAAGGCGAAAGGGGGTCAAACACGGTATTAGTATGGTGTTCCTAATAATCCTTTAGGTGAGTGTACATGGGACTGCTCTTTTGTAGGTTGGATTTACTGACTTTAATAAGAAATATTGGAGAGTTCTAGATGTACATTTTTGTACAAATAGTCAACTGTGCTTTAAAGCAACACATGCCAGAACTGGAAAGTGGTCAGGATCTTTTACTCAGTCCTCTTGTGCTGAGAGATTACTTACAAATTGACATGTTAGGTTGTATGTGATGATAATGTATCTATATATCCATATCTATCAATCTATATGTCACACTAACACAATACCAGCATGACATCAGCTGCAGAACTGTGATAGCAATAGCAAATTGTGAGGGGAAAAACCTCAAGGTCGTCCTGCAAGAGGACAGCTGTCTATTGTCTATCCAAGCCATTACTGTGGCACAGATGATCCTATCATAACTATCAATCTGTGGTTTCTTTAAATCTAGCATCGAGGATTTATTTACCTTATGTTGGCATTGAAGCCACATTCTCTTCTGGCCCCTTTCTGGCCATCTCTTTCAAAATGGTTTTAAGGACAGGCCAGTTACAGTATAAGCCTTCCAGTTTTCATTAACTTTTAATCTGTGTGTTGGTTTTACGTTTGACTGTCCTTGACCCACTCTTTCTAATGAGCAAATACTTAGAGATTTGTTTGCATCTTTGCTAGATATCAAGAGTGGTAGTATTATCCTGTGAAGTGGTAAACACCCAAATAAATTTCATACCGGACAACAAGAATGTTCATCCCTTTACTACGGCTTACTTAAAGCCTTAAACCTGAACAAAGATTTGAACCGCCATGCTCAGCTGTTATTATTAATCCAATGAATGGGCTGAAACTGGGAGCCCCCAGGCTAATTCATGCAGCATGTCAGTGTTGGCATGCCCAGCCTCCCAGATGGAGATACATAGAGCTGCAGGCGCAGAGGACCACTACCGTTTTAGACCAGTAGTTTTAGACAGAACTGCAAATGGCCCTGAAGCAGATAAATTATTTATAAGAGACCTTGCCTTACCTTTATCCTTACCTTAACTGTAACCCGAGAAAACCCATGCCTACAGTAATGTGTCTAAACAGTTAATAATTAGTCTAAAGCTGTGGATGTGGTGGCCTATTTGTCTGCAGCTCCATGATATTACCCAGATACACTGTTAATTAACAGAGTTAATTCTTATCCAAACTCCAACTGATCTAACGTTCTGTGGTGTCCCTTGTCAAGTGTTTTGTTCACCTCTGGTTTTGGTTATTCTAAATTATTAATAATTTATTTGGTAAATGAAGATTTTTTTTCTGATTGATCTGTGGTCTTCCATGTCATTTCTCAGGTATACGAGCAGCTGTATGACACTCTAGACATTGTGGGAGGACCAGAGGTGCGAGCGCAGGCAACTGCCAAGGTATTTCACGTCCCAACAAAGACGATAGTCCAGAATTTCTAAAGAATAAGAATTGTTTTGGGGTTCCAAGAAGCAAACCATTTACAACTCCACATGTATAACTGATCTAAAAACTACATTATGTTTTGACAACTTTTAAGTGTTCTCATGGTTAATTTAGTTTGAATTAGTGGAGACCTTTTGGTACCCAATGGTTAGGGCTAGGTTGGGACAAAAACTTAGAAGTTATGTTCAGGTTGTCTATTCAGGTGGTAAATGTAAGCTAGCAATAGAGGACAAGCAAAATTGGGCTTGGCTCTGGTTTGGACACAAAAAAAGAAAGACTGTTGGGTTTGGTTCAGGCTTGGTTACTCTGCTCCTGTCTCGAATTTTAAAACAGCCATAATCCTACATGATATTAGTTAATCTTCTGTTTTATGTACCCTTACATGACTGGATATGCTTTCTTCACTTGTCAGGCCACAGTGGCTGCCTTTGCAGCCAGCGAAGGCCATGCCCACCCACGGGTGGTGGAGCTGCCCAAGACAGAGGAGGGGCTGGGCTTCAACATCATGGGGGGCAAGGAGCAGAACTCCCCCATCTACATCTCCAGGGTTATCCCTGGGGGAGTGGCTGACCGCCAGGGGGGGCTAAAGAGAGGAGACCAACTGCTGTCTGTCAATGGCGTGGTAAGGAAGCTCCAGCTGGCTGCAGGGAAAGTGTAAGGGTGAGTGTGTGCGCTTGTGTGCGTGCGCAACTCCTTGTCAGTCAGCTCCAGGGTGGGCATAGTGTTAGGACTTAAGCTTTCAATTATGTCCTAAATGACCACATTCTCAGTCCTTGGTCTGGTTGCTATCTCAAGCACAGGATTGGCAGAGTTCCACAACATCACAGGCTTTTATGTCATTGTGAGGAAGACAGCACTTTGAGTTGGTGATTCAGTAACTTTAAGTCAATGTAATTTGATGTTCTTAAGTTGACCTTGAATAGAGAAATCATATTTTATAATAGTCTAACAGAAAGAGTGACATAGGAAGCAAAGTGGGTGGAACAACTGAAAGGAGAGGGTGTAGGGGTTTTTTGCAGAAGTTTTTGTCAGTTTTGTTTATCCATTTTCCTGCATTCAAATACATTGAATACAACACTCAAATATGAGTATGAATGGGTGTGAATGGATGAAAATGAGGGACACATTGTAAAGCACTTTGACAGGTCGGGAGACTAGAAAACATGCAATAAAAATGCAATCCATTCATCATTTGCCATTCAAATATTGAAGTCATGAAAGCGCTCTGTCTTCATCAGAGGAGGTCTTGGAAAGTTCATGGAGATGGAGACATCAGGGCCATGGAGAGAACCATGATATACTGGTGCAAAGCCAAGTGCCATCTAAATCTGTGGAATGAATTAGAGCAGGTGGTTTTTGTTCCAAGCAGTTATATAAAGCTTGTGTAGGTAACTTTCTTCCCCTCACAATTTTGACAAATCACCTCTGTAATATACAGAGGATCCAATCTAAACTAAATGTGCTGAGAAAAAAATCCAGTCTTCTGAGCTGCTGGGCTGCAAAATCATTTGTTAAAATCTGTTTGGTACAAAGCAAAGAGCCTGTCATTGTAAGGAAGAGTCGCAATTTCAGTCCAGTCACGTCTTGTGCACATGCAAGATACACAGTTGCTGTGCACGCTTGCTTCCCCTCCCCCCCAAAAAACTTGGCTTAGCCTACTGTAACTACTGTATTAAAAAATGTGCAAAAAGAGCACTTTTTCTGACATAGAAACAAACATTGATTTTTTTTTTTAAGGCACTGAGAAGACTGCATTCATTTCTCAGGTAGGCGATCAATTTTATGGTCTGGATATCTGAAAAATGCCAACAAATCAGAGACAGATGATGACAGGCCTATTCAGATTCCCCCATTGCATTGGAGACAGACACACCAGCTGGACCAGCTACTGAATCTCTGATGGGTGCTGTTTCAGCTGTTAAAGTTCAAATTTTCAGGCTACTCAACAAAAGTTACCTACATAAACTTAAAGCAGCTGATTTGATTGACTTCCTCTCTGAATGAAGGTGTGTTTATTAAAGAAATGAGCCGCTGCAGTAACTGGTTGGAATGGCAACCTGCAGACTCTTGGCCCTCCACAACACATGGTTTGAGACTGCTATTGCTGTGTGCTTTGTGGCCACCCCTGCAGAGTGTGGAGGGGGAGCACCACGAGAAGGCCGTCGAGCTGCTGAAGGCTGCCCAGGGCTCTGTCAAGCTGGTGGTCCGGTACACCCCTAAGGTCCTGGAGGAGATGGAGGCCCGCTTCGAGAAGATGAGGAGTGCCAGGAGACGCCAGCAGCACACAAGCTACTCGTGAGATTTCTCGTTAGTCTGAGTCCGTTCAACACTGTTTTTCCCTCTGATAGTACATGCATTGGTACATGCAGTGTCTAAAATTAACAGCTGCCAAGCACCGAAATCTGGCAAAAATTTGTTGCTGACGGATTAATAAATGAAGGTAGGGTAGGGGCAGTTCGAGGGAGGATATGGGGGGATACCATTCCCCCAAAAGTTGTCATCCCCTGTATATTTTTGGTTGCGTGCTGCTAGCAAATCTAAGAAGGGTTTTGGGCTGTGGAGTAGGGTTGTCGTGGTGAGATTATTTTAATTCCACCGGTGACTCATAAAATTCCTTCCATACCAGTAATACAGAGTTTGGCCACAAGAGGGAACTGCCTTCCAGAACATTACATTTACTTCAGCGTTTCTGTCAACTTTCTGTAATGTTAACAAAGGTGCATCATAACAAATGCTAAGCAAAATAACTAATATGAGGTAAATATGCAGCAAGGGGAACAGCTTATGATAACAACAGGTAGTATAAAAACAAACATATCCACAAGATAAAAATATCACATTAACAGAGCAAAGATGATATTCCTCAGTTGGACAGCAATCAGAGCATTCATACCCTCCGTGTACAGGCTACATTCCAGTATACGAGGCTACTGTAGTTTACTGAGCACATCAACTGCATTTGGGAGAGAGAGCCGTTGCAGATCTTTTTCTTTGCCAGAGGTATTCTACAGCATCACCCTTAAGGAAGCACATGAAACTCAGAGTGGAGGAAATGTGCATCGTCACTGATGATTGACAAGGCCTTCCTGTGTACAGCTGTGCGGTAGGCCGTCAAGTGGCTTTTGTTGACAGCAGTTTATCCTCCCTGCTGTCTCAACCCTGGTCAGCTTGTTTTCATTTACTCATTTATTTGCTCACAGAAAAATTTAGTTACACTTTGTGTGCATAGATAAAGACTATGCTTGTATTTGCAATGGGCATATCCTTAATTCACGTGTATGTAGGAATTCAGTCACTGTCCAATTACTAATGGACCTAACTGCATATACTTAGCAATACTTGGCAATACAATATCGATACTTGGCATCAGTGCCCCCCCTACTGATTAATGTTCTTCTTCATAAGGACATAAGTATGAAGTCATTAAACTTGAATTTAGTAATCACCCACACAGTCTCTGGTCTTCGTGTACAGTTTTTCTGTATTGTGGCAAACAGGCTGAAAACAGGCTGAAAGTCTTCATTTCTCTCACGTTACTGAATGGGCAGGAAAACTATATTAATTATTTTTTGACTGATAAAATGATGTTTGTCAGGTGATTTATTTTTAAGTTTTCCAGCACGTGGCAGAAAAATGAAAAAACTAATTTAAAGGACTGGGCACATGTGTAAAAACACAATTCTCTGTCTGTCTCTCTCTTTCTACATACAGATCTCTGGAGTCAAGGGGCTAGTTATTCCCATACCTCTTCCACCTCATTGGCCCACCCACCTTACTACTCTTCTCCATTGGGAGGCAAGACCTTAGACAAGAAGGAAAAAACCAAAGTAGCCAAAAAGACCTGTCACCTGTATGTTTATGAAGACGCTGCCAGTTAGGAATTTCTCCCTTCCCTCTCCCTGTCTGTCTTAGGGAAATACTGAGCAAACTCGTTGTCAAACCCTGCCTGTAATTTCCTCTTCCCAGTGTGAACTTTTAATCCTAGTGCGTAAGGGCAACAGATGTGTTTAGTATGTGGCTGAATTAGCATATGTGTTCATGTTTCTAAGCCTGTTTACTTTTGTATTCTTGTGGAGTTACTGTGTGCTGAACTCCCGAGGAGCATGCTCTGTCTGTAGAGCTAGCAGAGTATAACGGTAAGTTCTACTGTCAAATGGAGGAAGCCTGGCATCTGTGACTGAGTTTCTCCTGCGCCACCCTCCATCAGATCTCCCCAACCAGAGGGCTAACCCAAAACATTATGGGCTGAACAGAAGACCTGTTTTGGAATCAGTGGCTCAAGACTTGACAGGAGGAGCGCATCTATGTTCTCAGGGTCCTATGTTCACAGGGTCCTGTGATCCTGAGGTCCTATGTTCCCAGGATCCTGGTAGCTTTTATTCATTATTATCTCCCAAGGTCCTATGTTCCCAGGATCCTGGGAACATAGGACCCTGAGAATGCCCCAAGAATATAGAGCTGGGGAACATCTTTTTCAGGTTCCAATTATGTGCTATATAGAGCTTGCGAACATAGGACCCTAGGAACATTGTACCTTGGGAATGTTGTACCCTGGGAACACGGAACCTTGGGAACAAAGGACCTTGGGAACACAGGAACTTAGGAACATAGGAATGACTTCCTTACCAAGGAGGGTAACAAGACTTTGTCTGAAATCAGCATTCCAGAAGAGTCATTTCCATTTTATTTATTTATTTATTTATTTATTTATTTGTTTGTTTGTTTGTTTGCTTGATTTATTCATGAAATAAAGCCTGAAGTGGTTGAAATCCTGGGGTCATTCCAGCTGTATATGATTGTTCCAAAATCCACTTCTGATCTCCACCACGATAAGAATCATTAGTCATCAGCTATCACTGATTAATCAAATCTAGTATCAACTAGACTATAAACACCACAAAGTTCTAATACTAGCCATCATATTGGTAAAGCATTCATTCATTTTTATCTCCCAGAGGTCTTCTTTTTATGTAGCCGGGCTACACTAGACATTGACGCTGCTTTGTGACATCTGAATGCACAGTTGGCTTCATCACATTACTCAGGCTGCAGCATTGCACATAGCTGACACTGAGTTAGTTAGGCAAAAATCTGGGAAAGTTACTCATTAGTTTCTACAAATTGTAATCACATGACTTTACTAACTACTCACTGGGTGACACTGACCTTTGACCCAAACACTCCAAAAATCCACACATCCTTGACTCATTACCAGTCCCTTTATTAAGTTTCATCCAGATCCCTCCATTAATTTTTGAGTTATCTTGATAACAAACAAACAGACAAATGGAATGGTGTGAAAACCCCCCATTCCGCTCTTTTGGCAAAGATAATGAAAGGTATGGTATAGGGCCAGTGTCACACTCAGTTTATCATATGAGTCAGTAAACTCCAGAGATTGTTTTTAATATGGTCAGCTCTAGCACATAACTGTCACTAAGAAATAAATAACTCCAATATTCAATCCCAGAGTTTTTCAGTTGCACAGTTTATTTGTGATTTCTGCAGCCAAATAGAAGTCAGTAAACTCCACCAGACTACAAGAGGTTTCAGCCGATTCCTTTGTCACATTCTGCTGGTTACGTACACTCTCCTCACTAGGGACCTGCTGATTTCTGATATAGAGCGACAACCTATACATACACAGTCACACACACACACACACACACACAAATAAATAGTCAAAATATGTCTGATATTTATGGGACACCAAATGTTACCTTGTGATTGGCATGTACACAACTGATTTCATGATGTTCATGATGGTTGTTTTTTGTAAATCCATTCATTTTGGTAGTGATGAAGGACAAGGTCAAACAGATTGAATATTAAATATAGTTGGCAGCTTTCATTGCCTGTTCTAGCTTGTACTTGGCCTTAGAGTGCTGTTTTTGTTTGCAAATGTCATCTGGGTGTCAAACCAAATTAGTACACCCAAGATTGGTATGAATGGGACAGATTGTTTCATGGGTCATTGTATGCAATTATCATGCAAACTGGCCATCTTTGTCAACACATGGCTGGTTTTTCAAATTTGTTTGGGCTGCATGGTTCAATGATGTCTGATGAAACATGTCTGATGATGATTCATTATAATCATCCAGCCAGCCTATGACCTTTATGCCTTAGGTCTATTTGTGTGCCAAAGCATAAAACAGCCTTAGAAATATATGCAGTAACATTGGCTTGTGGTGACCATGTGGTTTGGGTTTGCAACATCTCACTGACTGAGCACTGATGAACTGTTAAGCTGAGCTGTGAGGATGCTATGTACAAAGTTTCACTGAAACTGAAGCTTTTGCTACAAAGTTCTTAATGTTTAAAGACATTTTCTGGTATAGCACCAACATTTGGAAAATTAAAGTTTGACCAGGCATCGGTCTATCAACACAAAATTTGCCTCTACCAGCCTGCAAAGTTCAGTCTTGTGGGAAGTCAGTGAACCTTTAAAACACAAGCGCAGGAGAGGAAGAAGAATACATACAAAAGCATCTTTGGCACTTGGACCGCTAATAAAATTAAACTGATTTTGCGACACAAATGTGTGTGTGTGTGTGTGTGTGTGTGTGTGTGTGTGTGTGTGCGTGCCAGGGCCATGGCCAGTCGCAGCTCTTCTCTCAGAAGCTCCAGGACCTCAGAGACTCCCTTGTCCCCCTGCCCATATGAAAAAAGACGGATAAAAATAACATATGGTTTTTATACGGTCTGCATAGAATATATAATTAAAATGGTAGTAAATGGGCATATAAGATGGATACTTTAACAAATCTGCCATACATGATTTTTTTTAAGACAAGCACATATTTGTTTAGAAAGCATGAGGAACATATAAGGTGGTCTTATTAAATGTTTACTATTTTCTGTACATCTATGAGACATCTATGTCTGCAATGAACAACATAGTGTGGTAGAGTAGAGGCATGGCCTATGTGGAGCCTATGTTCTCAGGTGTGATGCCACTTGTGATGCCACTTGTAAAATTAAAGTTTGACCAGGTGGAAGTGCAAAAGGCATGTGTCTGGCAACACAAAATTTGCCTCTAATAAAATCACTAAAATAATTACTTTTAAATAATCTAATAAATAGCCACTTTTATGATTGGTAGGCTGTGTAAATCTGAGAGGACTATTTATTTGCATTATGCTGGAAAAACATGCCTCATTTCCTGGTTGCTCACCTGCCAAATGCAACAAATGTAAAATTCAAATGTAAAATATGACAAACATATCTTGACTGTGCCAAGATTTTCCACTGCACAAATATGCCATCTATTGGTTGAAATATGCGCTGAGGCCAATGTAAGCATGGCATGTGTTGCCTATATTTAAACCACAAAGGATTACATTTTCATCTACAAAATGCATGTCACATTTTTCATGAAATTGATTTTGTGACACAAAATTCACAAGGTGACATTTGTCACCTAATTACAGGTCTGGCATGTTCAGAGTTTGTTCCAGTGAGGGTCTCCTCATTGTGACCGTGTCGGGGATGGGAAGGCTCTGACTGTGGTTAGTGTATATGTGATGTGCTGATCACCATCTGGTAGTCAGTTGGTGGGACTGACACAGGGGCCAGACCCAGTAAACCTAAATATGTAAGGATTTAGGAACTTCTGGTGGATGACCCTGCCAGCAGGCCAGAAGGGCTTCAGTAGTTGTGGCAGCGAGAACTCAGGTGTAGAAGGAGTTCAGGAAGGACTTTTGGTTTGCCTAAAAGAGGCTCTGGCAAACAGATGATTCATGTGGGCTAAGTACAACCTAGCCCAGGATGCTCCCAGTGGGGATGGGAAGATGCTGGCCTCAAATATGGATCTAGATGGATGATGGAAGGAACACTGGAGCTCCTAAAGCTGATACACATGCCTCTGTAGATAAGGCAAGGCTGGAGGATTTGTGAGGATTGTCAACCATATCCCTGGTGGAAGTCACTGAAGTAGTTTTGAACCTCTTGGTAAGGCAATGGCTGCCTGCTGTCTCCTCAGTGGTCAAATCAAGTCAAGTCCATTTTTATAACCCAATATCACAAATTACAAATTTGCCTCAAGGGGCTTTACAGCAATACAACGTCCTCTGTCCTTAGACCATGTTGTCTTTCCCATGTAGTCCTACGATGGTCTAAAGATTGTTTTAAAGTGGAGTCTCTGTAGTAAAACTGATGGAATACCTAGACTGAACTAGGGCATTAACCTAAAAGTCGACCTGTCGACGCCCACCAGGGACCATCGAAAAGACAAAGTGAAAAAAAAGTCAGTGTTTTTTTTGTTTTGTTTTGTTTTTGTTTGTTTGTTTGTTTGTGTGTGTGTGTTTGCCTACCCTGATGGTGTAATCTACACTAAAACTGTCTAAAAGAAAGGGGCGGTATTTGCTGCAGTGGAGCGCTAACGGGCGTCCAGTCTGCCGTAAAATCGACAGAAGAACAATGCAGATTCCACCCTGGCCATGGAACAGTCAACAGGAGAGAGGTCATGTGATTTTACCCATCCAGTCTGCATGTGCTTTGTGGACTCAGAAAAGGCTTATGACCACTTATGACAGCAATTACATTATCTTTGAGGTGAGGAAAATGCAAACAGCTTGCTCTAAATGTGGATATTCATTAAACTACAAACATAAACTTAATCACGAGGTTAATCACGATTAAAAGAATGAATTGTTTGACAGCCCTAATAAAAATAAATAAATAAATAAAAAGTATTACTACAGAACATTACCTGACAGGCCAGGCCCCATAACACGGGTCGTCCTATGAAGACAGCCTTGGCTCCCAGGGCTAAAGCCTTCAGGATGTCTGTTCCGCGCCTCACTCCTCCATCCATATAGACCTCACAGCGACCCTGGACGGCATTCACCACCTCCTCCAACACATCCAGCTACACACACACACACACACACATACTCTTCAGACCAGGTTTTATTGAGACTGATAAAATAGCTTACTGCAGCTATACAAAGAGATTAGGACTATTACTAGTATTAGGTGTTTGCAAACATAGTCTTAGTGTGTCTCCACACTGTAAGCAACACAATCGACAAATCACCCAAAGTGACTGGGGATTCCCATCTGATGTTTGGGCAGCTGACAAGTGCCACAATTCAACTTCATGTTTTCAATGTTTGCTGATTAGATTTCAATGCTCTCTTGTTCCCTCATCAATATGATTGTGTTTTTGTAAAAATAGTTCTCTCTGGCAAAGGCACAATGGATAAGATTTTGATTTTGGTATTAAAGGACCGTACCAGGGATTTTAAACATTTTGCCTGTTTACTACAATTTAGCCACATTTTACATCACATCAAACTATTTTGTAAATCATGTGGGGTACTAAAGATTTAACAGCATATAATCAAAATCAATCCATTTTCAAATTAGAATTTTTGGTGGAAACAGGCACCCCATGATCTTATGCTTCTGCAGCTAACTAAGTCATGCACATTCATAAATCACAGAGGTGATAACTGGCTGTATAAAGCAAACCTTTCCCCAGGGACTATTTTCTGGTGGAGAGACTGCATCACTTCACCATATTTCAAGTCATCAAAACACAACAGTGCTGCTGCTTTTAGGAAAACTAATGTGGACGACTTTATTATGGTGATGGAATACTGGTGTGAAGAAACCTTGAAGTCTCTGAAAGTTCATTTTTATATCGTAGTGGAATTAATGAAAACCAATGACTGGAGAAAGGAGAGGAAAAATGATATCAGAGTTCTAAAATATCCCTGCTTGCATTGGCAAAGGATGAGCACATAGATTGATGTAAGACCCACTGACCCCAGTGATTCTTTTAACAAGAAATTAATTCTACTTTTATAATGTGAGTAATGTCAGCGAATATTATATTCTTTTAACAGACCTTTCATTTTTTCTGGTCTGTTGATTTCTCTCCTCCAGCTCTCTTCCATTATCATAGGACTTAGATGCTTGTAAAATACTTGTTCTTCTAAATCAGAAGGTTTGGTGGCCATGGATTCTTGTCTTCCTAACATTGCAGCTAAAATTATGAACACATGGTATGTCGATGTGCAATTTGAACAGCGTTTGTCCTGTCCGCAAGAGTGAGATCCCTTATACATTTCATTAAAAATATTCATTCTGATATATAAGACCATTTCAGGAGTGATGCCCTAGCATATGACTTCAAACTACAAATATTTTAAAATCCATGACCTCGTTTAACTTAACTGGTGAAAGAGCTTGCAACTATACTGGCATAGCAACTTGGAAGATAAAAATCAAGCTCTCTAGTTAAAAACGACAACAACAACAAACAAACAAACAAAAAACACTTGGAGAAAAATGCTTGCAAACTGGTGGAACTATTTGTTTCTGCATTACTTTGGCAGGCTTCACATACCAGGAATGTAAATATACAGCACTGAAGAGGGCTGTTGTGTAGTGATACAGAAACAAAATAGTTCTACCAGTTAGTGAGCAAGAAAAGCTAGAAAAGATCATTGATAATGAGTCTCAAACAAAATGTCTTTTTGTACATCCATCAAGAATTTTTTCATTAAAAACAAGCAGTTTGGCCAGATCCTTTTCATATACTTTGGAGAAGATGTGCTCGTTCTTGTGATAGAAGGAGCAAATGGGTCAAAGTTGGAGGATCTTTACTCTTGTATGGTGGAGAAAGCAAGCCCTATCACTTTAAAACTGCACTAAGTGATTTCTGATCACTAGAGGGTGTTGAGCTCAATTAATCAATATTCATTTTGAGGTGGACAACACCGCCTGGTTATAATCTGATATCTAATTAAAGGAGACTATCAGATGTGTAATAGTGAAGCTTTCAAATAACCAGCACAAACACACACACATACACACACACACAACACCTACCGTGGCAGGAACCCCATCCAGCTGTCGAGCTCCATGATTTGACACCAAGATGCCATCAACTCCATAATTCACGGCTTGGATGGCATCCTCACCTTAAGAAACACATATGCACACACAGGTTATGTTCACCCAGCTGAATTACTACAAAATCCCTAAGGTCCCAATACTTGTTGAAAAAAAAAAGAAAAACATTTTTTTAGGCTTAATCAACAAACTACCACAAAACTACAGAAAAAAATGTTTTGAATAAAACCTTTAAATTAACAGCCTGCTGAAGGGCACCTGGGATTCAAAGGGTTAAAACTTTTGTCTCTACTATAAAGATCTAATACCCAGAAAAACAATTTGCTATGTGTGGCTTACAGTATGACACTAATCAAAAATGTTAATAAAAATCAACTGTTATATTTGTCCAGTATCTCATACTCATATATCTCACACGTTCTTAACAATAAGGTTATTTACCCCGCCCGATCTCATTCACAAAATAATTAGATTAGTATCGGTCAAATGACATCACATAAAATGAAAACTGGAGACAAGACGCACCTCTGCCTCCTAGAAGCTCTTTATGTCAGATACCCAATATACTGGTATGTGAGTGTGTGTGTGTGTGTGCGTGTGTGTGTGTGTGTGTGTGTGTGTGTGTGTGTGTGTGTGTGTGTGTGTGTGTGACTGAGTG
>OMLB01008455.1:19246-29498 GCA_900302555.1 Myripristis jacobus | reverse complement strand
TAGTGTACTATTTTTGTTCCCATGTTTCTTGTGTTGCTGTGGACATTCAATTATAGGTGCATATTTTGTTTCTATACTTAAGAACCCAATTTTCTTACACTGATAGAAAGAAACAGGATAAAATATTGGCATTTTAATAGATTCTACAAATCAACAATACATTTAAATACAATACTTTCAAGTTTTGTGATGTAAAGAGAGCAAAAAACACAGCATTAACAGTAAGATGGCACGGTGGACGGCACATTCAACGGGACTTTACCTCTGCAGACCGGGGCTCAAGTCCTGTCTCAAGCAAGAACCTTGTCCTTTTTTAGCTAATGTTCGGTAGCTAATATTAACGAGCGTTAGCAAGCATTTCGCAACCTTAACCATGACCTTTTCCTAACCTTAACCATGATGACAAGTATTTTCCTAACCTTAACCATGGCAACGGACAGTTTGCTAACCTTAACCTGACCTTTTCTTAACCTTAACCAAGTAATTTTGGTGTCTAACAAAGCAAACAAAAGTGGCTAACATAGCGAAATTGCTCATTTCAGCTAGCATTTGCACATGTATCAATATTAACAGTCACGTGAGGTTGACACAGGCTCCACCACATTGGCTATGAGTCTAAATATTGTGATGCAACATATTTTTTTTTCAAGAAATTGGCACTTGGTTTTCAGAAATGTAAAATGGCAACATTTTATTCTGGCGACTGGGTTGAAAGAGAAGGAAAATCTGTTAAATTAGGAGGACTCTGTGTCTAAGTGGCTGTGGGGTTTAGGGTTAGAACCCAAGTTCTAACCCTAAACCCCTAAGTATAGTGAGCCTGGATGGGTATCTTGTTTGTGACACTCAAATTATATCTGTCCACCCCTAATTTGTATTCGCTGGCGGCGGATTAAAACATTGCCCATGTTCTTCTGCAGGAAATAGTTCCCAGTGAAACTCTTTGGCCCACAGGCTGCACATTATATTGGGTATCTCTGTCACTGTTTGTGAAAACAGGTGAATGTAAAATGTTAAATGTAACATGGCAAAATATCCGTTTTTGTATTTTGGATAAACTGCACTTTAAAGGTTAGGATTAGAGGTTTGGGAGTGTCATCAAAACTATAGTACAGCTGTATAATATAACACACATGTGACTGCCTGTGTGTGTGTATAATATATGCCTGCATTGCCCATACATTTAAGTAAGCGCAAACATATGCACGTGAGTTTGTGTGTGTTGATCTGTGGTGTCAGCATTTAATTTTTTTCTCTTAGAGAAGGAAGACCAGTTTCAAAATACCAATCCCCCCCCAACCACCCACACTCATACACACACAGACACACACCTTCAGGCAGTACGAGTCTGTGTCATCCCTGTTTACGGCGCTCACTGTCAGAGCACGAGACAAACGGAGTCCGACTGATTTGTGTATTTGTAGCCCTTTGCCAGTGGAGGGTCTGGCTGGAAGAGTGGAAAAGCAGCGAGAGGCAAGCAAACACACAGCAGAGACCCACCTGAGGGGAGAGAGAGAGAGAGAGAGGCAGGAAGAGAGAGAAGGAGGGAGAAAGTGTGAGAGAGAAGTTGTTTCTACTCAACTGTCAAGGGAATTTTACTCAAAAAACCTCAAAATAGGTGCAGTTCCATCAGTTGTATCCACCAGCATCAGTATGGCTGCATTATTTGCTTTTCATTCTCAGCTAATATTGGCCATTTCTCACTCTTTCACCCGAGGATGAAAACAAAGAAATATATTCACCAGTCTTCCTGCGATAAACCCACAATGAGCACCTTGTACATGTGGACGACATGCCTGGGAGTTTGTGGTGGACACATATTCCAAACCACTTTTGAACTGTTGTGCAGTGAAATGGAATCGAGCAAATCCTGCCAAGCCTTGTCATTATTCATTTGACAAATGTGTTTCCATCGCTGAAGAATTCAGTAGGTTTTCATTTGCATAAATTATGAATAAAATGAGATCAGCCATCTGAACAAGTCGGTGTGAGTGTGTGGCAAACGTTTAGTCCTGGTTGGATGTTTTCTTTCTGACATTTGAGAGCCACCTCACAGTCGTGCAAAGGACACCATGACCTTACTTGGAGAACATTTTCCATTATTTCAGTTGTTTTTTTTTTTTTTTTATTGTGGACATTGGATTGAATTTAGCTGTTTCCAATCAACCTTTTGAAAAAATTGTTCCCAAAAATGTAGATGGAAACCCAGTTAGACACTGAAAGACAGGAGAAGACAAGAATGGTAAGAGATGGACAAAGAACGAGAGACAGAGAAAGGAACACAGAAAGAGAGAGAGAGAGAGGGGAGGAGAAGTGAGACAAAGTGACTGGGTGAGCACGAGCCAGACAACAAATGACGATGAAAGGAGAGGACGATTGCATCATTTGAAGAACAAGTTGAGGAGGTAAAAGTGACCAAGACAGCGAGGCTGAGGGGAGACGGACAAAGAAAGGTAGGCTACATTCAGATAGAGAGAGTGAAAGAGAGCCAGAGTGGAAATACAGAAAAAGACTGCCCCCCTCCTAGCAGCGTAATGGCCGTGTCACATCAGCTCTGGGTGAGTGGCAGGCTACATGGCCTCCATCGCTGGAAGAACCGGGGTCTGGGCAAAGTGGCCCCGGCCATCTGAGTTCTTTGCCCAGGGGGAGGTGAGTGTGATGGGGCTACTGTCCTGACTGCTCCCCCCTCCGTCTGCTCTTATCAGGCAGATTGACAGTGATGTGGTCTGAAGTCTGAGGGCCAGACTGGCAGATGAGCTGGCTAAAGACCAACAACCCTCTGTGCTTTTGGCCTTTTTTTAGTCTACTGCAAGTTGGCTGTCAAACGTGTGTGAGAGCTACTGTGGGCATCAGTTTGTGTGTGTGTGTGTGTGTGTGTGTGTGTGTGTGTGTGTGTGTGCATTTGTTGATATGATTCAGCTGCCAACATAACAATAGTACCTACTTTTCCCCAAACGCCCACACTCCTTATTGCCCTCCAGGCCCTTTGCTTTGGAAGAACTACTCCTCCCGACAATCGTCATCCTGCCTCTTTATTGAAAGTTTGACATTGTGAATAGAGAAATGTGTCCTTAAAATGTATTGACATATTGCTGGAGATGTCATCATGTAGGGCCCAGAGACACATACACACACACGGCTCTGTCTCTCTCGCTGATCAATGGTCCAGTGCCGGAATACTGATCCCTATCGACCAATGAAATTGTGCACAGACAGCGTTTCCAATCAATCAGGGAGCGATAAGAGTGAAACGGGCGCCACAGGCATTCCCGTGGTGATTGTAAAGACCACTGGATCCTGATAACAATCACTGATGGTGTCAAAAATAAAAACACCGCCCCCTCCTCCCTTTGCTCTATAAAATCAGCTGTTTAATTACAGCAAATGTGTGTGTGTATGTGGCCATGCACGCTCACGCCGGGGCACGTGAGTGGTTTTAATCATGCTCTTGTGGGGTGTAATTGTCAATCAAAATAGGTGTGTCCAGCAGAATGTAATTAAATTGGCCACCTATTCACTGACTCTGTCCAATGATACCCTTTGTTTTGCCCGAGTGGCCATTTTACTGGTAGCCTAAATCATTATGCTGCAAGCAAATTCTGTATAATGAAAGATAATGGAAAACCATGTAGCCATGTAGGAAACCCTTCTGCAATTTAAAGGTGCTGTCAACACCACTTGTCTGTTTGGTACATTCACATCAAGTGAGGCACCAAGAGATAAAGGCGAAAAGCCACTTTGTAGGGATAGAGAGGTAAATATTCAAAAATCAAAAAAAGGATGGTATGTTTTGGAAAATGGTTTGTGGTATTGCAAAGAATGCATGCGGTGGAGTAAATGGGATACAACATGCCAAGAAATGGTGAGGTAGAAGTAAACAAGGCAGGATGAGGGAAAACCTCTTCACACAATATCCCATAATATCCAAGTATTTTCCTTTAAATGAAAAATACAATGATCTCTCAAGCCATGGCAGAATTTTATTTCAACAACAGCAGAAAAATCAACTGAACTAAGTCGTATCATATCGCTAACCTGCCTCCTGTTTCTTTGTCCTTCTTTCTAGGCTTCCCCTCCCTCTCGCTGGCAGACCAGATGAGTCTACTGCAGAGCGGCTGGATGGAGATTTTGATCCTGCGTGTGGTTTTCCGCTCACTGGCCTTGGAGGACAGGCTGGTGTACGCCGAGGACTACATTATGGATGAAGAGCAGTCCAAACTGGCAGGGTTGCTTGACCTAAACAACGCCATTCTCCAGCTGGTGAAGAAGTACAAAGCCATGGGCCTGGAGAAGGAGGAGTTTGTGGTCCTCAAAGCTATCGCCCTCGCGAACTCAGGTACATTACAGAGATTAGGCACTCTGGCTGTGTTTGCCTACAGCTGCGCAATTTGCCGTATCTGTTAAACTGTTATCATTTTGTGTAAAGGAGCTAAACTCTTAGATGATGCCATGGGAAGATTTATTCTCATGACGTAGCTCTTTGAAATGCTTCCTTTGTTTTGTAAAAATGGCTTCACTGATTCTATGAATGCAGAGGAAGACAAATGACAAATTAACAACATTTCCGCTAACTATCAAATTTCCTTTTGTTTATGTCCTCTTTCCCTCTACTCCTGTAGACTCCATGCAAATTGAGGACTCGGAGGCAGTTCAGAGACTCCAGGATGTCCTTCATGGGGCCCTACAGGACTACGAGACCACCCATCATCCAGATGACCCTCGTCGGGCCGGCAAACTGATCATGACCCTCCCTCTACTCCGCCAGACGGCTGCCCGTGCTGTCCAGCACTTCTGCAGCATCAAGCAGGATGGCCGCGTGCCTATGCACAAACTTTTCCTTGAACTGCTGGAGGCCAAAGCCTGACCTCCACACAGACAGCTATTAGCTTTGTCCTGACCATAGCTCGGTGGGTAGGATGACAGAAAGTGAAGGAAAACGGGTAGCGGTGGGGACTGACACCTTTTCTTTGTCCATTTCAGCTTGCTTTGGACAATAAAGTTTTGATTCTGCAGTTGCTGGAAAGTATGTTCTAGATACTCTATGTCCTAAGAAAACAGGCGAGCAAGTGGACAATTTTTAGAGCCACGCCCTTCCTACTTGTTCCTCTTAGAGGTCCGAACAGACGTGAATGAAGCAAAAGTAAGACGGGCATTTAGTGTCTTGAAGCTAAGGACATTGGTTGCCACATTGTGAAATGAGTATGTTGACCTGCTCCAGAGAGGAGCGCAATATGGAAGGAAGATGACAGACAGCATCTTAAAAACCAGAAGAATCGCCTTCTAGAGATATCTACAGTTACATGCCTAAAGTAGAGCTTCTTTTGTCAAAAGACCACCTGATACTTGAAGATCCTCATGGATTCATCCATCTTGAAGCCTGTTAATCTGCATTCTCTAGTGCTTTAGGAGGAGAAGTTTTTTTTTTTATTTTAATTTTTAAATTTTTTTTATTTTACTTGTCGATTTGTACAGAAAAAACGAAAATGTGTCCTGAGAGGTAAGTCTTGCCAAAGAGTAAAGACTCATATTATTGAAGAATACCAGCAAATGTCCACAGTAATATAGTGTGGCCTGTAAGACATTCACATAAAACATGCATCCTTGCTGTATTATACTGCAAGAATATCTATTCAGTACATGGAAACAGTCATTTATTGATGATTAAAGGGAGGAAATAAAATAGCCTACTAAAGACTAATAGTTAATAGTCTTTTTTTCAATATCTCACATAAGACAATGAATGGCCTCCTGATTTTACTAGTGTATTTCAGGGAAAGAGTACTTAGTACATCTGTCACGGTACAATTGTACAACAGCAAAGTGATGATATTTATTTAATGTTGGCTCAATCGTTTGGCTGTTTTTTTATTTCCTAATGTGGCATTAATGAAGAGTAGAATAAAGCAATTACAGTAGATAATTTTTTAAAGATTTTTAAATGATATCATTGTAAAATACTTACCTTTTTTACTAGCTTCTCTGCTACACTTACAGCACTGATACCTATACCATATCATAAAATTCAAGACAACCTGATTATGAGTGGACTACGTACTTGAAAATAATAATGTTGTAGTTGTGTAGACCCATAGATATAACTTTACCCATGTAAAATGGCTGCCATATAATCTGGATTAGGGAGGCTTGATGTCCTTTCTATGCTATATCTCTATGTGTAGACTAAAATTGGTGCACTACTTTTCCTTTTAGCCATAAAGTTTGGGGAAACTGGTGGTGGCCCTCTATTAACCTGTTACTCTGTGTGTTTTGTGTGAAGAGTAGTTACGTCTGAAATGTGTCTTTTCCACACACTCTAAATGAAGGGATTAAACTCGCAAGGAATCGTAAATCTCAGCATCATAGGTAAAAATGTCCAAGTTTTGCTCCTTAGTGCAAGGTACTGTGACTCTATAACGTGTATATTTTTGTGACAAAATATATCAGCGGTGACAGCAATATGGTGTGGAGATGATTTAACTGTATGTACTTCATGCTGTATATAATGTCTTATGCCAACAGAGATGTTTAAAGATGCAATTAAGCCTTTGTGCAGATGAGATGTGCCGTGCTATCATTCTCAGGTGGATTCTTGGGCAATAAAGATGATCCCCCAATGTAAAACTCCTATTATTTGAATGTCGTCCTTTCAAATGGCTGGGAAAGAGGCACAGAAAGTGCAGTCGGACTTTGAAATAAATTCATTAAGAAGCAGTGGCAGCGCACACAGTGTATTTTCTGCTGGCTGACAATGGACTGTCATGTTAAAGTGAGGCCCATTATGGCATATTTAGGCCATCAGAGCCCTATTGGATGGAGATTTATAATTAACAGCTATAATGTAATGAAGTGTAACAGCAGCTCCAGGGAGTGCTGGTCATCTGATGCCTGGCGACGCTGATGAAAGCAGAGGTGGCCAGCCGATCTGGAGGAAGACAAGCTCCACATATTTAGACTCTTAGGTGACGAGTGATATTTCTTACAGGTTGATCCAACACAGCAGCATCATGTAAATTACACAATTCATTAGTCGACCCTACATGCTGTAGAGTGTGGGTAATCATTTTGAAAATGTAATTGGACATCATTGCAGTGATGAACAGTGCTCTGCTTTGCCTTTATTAGCCTGGAGATTGAACAAGCAGATCTTTTGTTACAATTACATGGTTTTTGATTGTGTTTACAGTCAACAAATGGAGCATTAACTACAGCAACACAGCCTTCAGTGGCAATCAGTCACGACTGGTTATGTTGCATGAATCGCTTGATTTTACGAAAAAACACAGCTAATCTGATATAAATGCACACACGTTTGATTATATGACATTTCAAGTGTTCTCTGTATAAATAAATGACACAGAAATGTCGATTTTTACTAAGAGGGGGAGTGATATTACAAGTGAAAGAGGAGAGGAGGGTGGCGAAGTGCCCACAACACACCAGGAATAAAGATGGATGGATAGAGAGACAAATCAAAATCGAAGTGAACCCATTTGTCCTTTCGCCCTCCTTATCTGTCAGCAGAAAGCGAATAATCTCCTTATTTACCTGTGGTTTAAACAGAGGGAGCTCACCGAGGGATTTGGAGCAAGCTGGAGATTTTTTTTCGCCACATCAGCCGTCAGTAAGCGAGTTAGTGATCTTGAGTGATATCCCTATATGGCCCTCTCCTTAAATGAGTTAGTATGTGTCTAGCGCCTGTGTCACCCAGACACCTTGGTGATGGATGAGGCCTTGAGGAGATGGGCTGTAAAAAAGGCTGATTCTGGCACTCAGGGGTGAGATCACTTCCTCAATAAAAAAGCATTGTCCCGAATCATCACGGCAAGGTATGAATGCTGATTAGGGTATTAGACGGAGGAGAGCTCCTCTGTAAAAATAAATCAAATGAGCTGTTAGTTAATGTAGGGGCCCCTCTCACAGCGAGCACGGTGGCCCAGAAAAACAGGACGTCTGAAGGAGGGAAGCGATGATTACTGATTCTTTCCATGTCCTCTCATCTGGCCCGGCATCGCAAACACAGTCAAATAATCACTTTGTTTTTGTATGATTGAGTGGCCACCTTGTTTTCGAACAGTTTTATTTTGTCCTTTTGCTATTACAGTTGAAACATCCTCTCAATGAGCCTTGGTGTGGCCTTGACATTTTAATGTATGGTAAATGTAGATATAACCTTTGTTAACCAAGTTTAGAGCTACACCGCAGTAAAGTAAGGTGCAGTTATCTACGTAGAGGTTTGAACCATTTGTATACTGGAACAAAACTCCGTGCACAGGTCATGGGACTGAAATGAAAATATGAGTTGCATGTTGTGCCATTTACACATTAAAAATAATTTGAAAAGAATTCAAAATGATCTAACACATGGACATGATTGGTAGCCCCCTTTCCAGTTTTCATAAGACTTATTTCTGCAAAAGTATTTCCAAAGTGGCAATCTTGATAAGGCTGTCTTTTTTTTTTTCAAGTCTGAAGATAATTTTACTCGTTTTATTCTAATTTTCACATTGTCTGTGTAATTTTCTTATATCCTTTATCTTAAAACAACAGGAATGATTTACCCTATTTCAAGATACTGTCATCTATTTATAGGATATTTTCAATTCAAGATACAAGGTTACATTATATTTACAGTGTTTTTTTTGTGGTCTGCCTTATTAAGATAATATTTTCTAATATGATATTATTGCTGGAGCAGAATCATTGTACAATACACTGTGGGGAGTCATGTTTTATTCAGGGAGAGGAAGAAAACAAGACTATAAAGTGGTGAAATGTTTTCAACTGGGCCCGATCCAACCTCCTCAAATCATCCCAGCGCTCCTCCTGAGCTGCTTATATGTTTAAAAGTTTTATGCCTTCCTGGGGCGCTACCTTGAATTCTGAACACCCTGACAAAATGTTACTAAATGTGCTGCTGTACTCCTTCACCATGCCTGTCATTCTCAATCACTCACTCCACAGCAGATGGACGGCTGTATATGTGCTGTTAGAGGTCACTTGGGCACAACTTAGGAAAAAAAAAAGTCTTTTTTGTGACTTTGCAGAGGGGCCTTGTAGCTCCATGAAACCACGCTGCTTTGGCCTGATGGGAAAGTCAAGAGGAGTGTTTAGTTGGTATCAGCAATATGTGTGAGAGTGTGTGTGCTTTGAGCGTGCATGTGTGCGACTTACTCACTGACATAAGCAAATAATAGGAGCCTTTAAAAAGCTACAACCATGCGCAGGTGTAAAATCTGAATATCTGTGATATATAATAGCGTAACAGTGCCTGGAACGGAGGTTAAGTAGCAGTAGTGTTGATAAATTATAGGGATACTGATGCCTTTCTGTGGTGACTCGTCATGCCCGACACCACCACACAACAATACCACTGCTAGTGCTGCTGCTTAGCGCCATCATGTGGTTAAATGTGGTTATATACTGTAAGCAACATGATAAACATCCTGCTTAATATAATGAGATCATGTTATTCCCACTAATAAAAGCTCACCCTGACGACATTTCAAAACCGTTAGAGGGCAAATTTAAGTCAGCGCCCCCACTGAAACATAATTCCTGCTGTTATTTGGGTTTTTTCAATCTAGCCAGTCTGAGCGATGACTTGAATCAAGACTAACAAGACTGTGCTCTCCTGAGGATGTCGTCCAAAAGGAAAAGTCTGGATTAACTAGATTAACGGTGACTGGGGTGGCAGTCCTTACCCAACTCCTGTCCTTCTACTCTGTTGTCCTACAGGTGAATCTAATTGTCCACTGCTGCCATCATGATGGTGAAGATTTAAGAGGCTCTTTTGGGTTCTGACCTGTAGTTTATGAGACCCAAGTCCTGATCGTTTACTGAACTGAATATAGATTAAACAGTTGAGATAATGGAGTTACAATGTCAATGCTGAGGGCAGAATTTGTACATTTTCTTTGTCCTAAATTTGGAGGTTCTCACATAACTGAAAGCACGTGAGCTGCCAAGTATCTTGTCACACTTACCGTTATATCCAACATAATCAGTTATGCTAATCAGGCAACAATTATAGTTACAGTTGGAGCATGACAATGCAGTAATTCTAAAATTACTCGAGATTGATTTGCTGCTATATATTATACATGCCACTCATCCTCAGGAGCAAGATATGAAATACAGTCGGCTGTAAAGATGAAGCATTCTGTAGCGTGTTATTTTGGCTAAAGGATCGTCTTTAATCTCTTGGCAGTCACTGAAATTTGTTACTCTTGGGTTGTTTGCTCGTGCTCATGTTCTT
>OMLB01008455.1:6638-19198 GCA_900302555.1 Myripristis jacobus | reverse complement strand
CACACACACACACACACACACACACACAGAGTACACCTTAGCACCAAAGTGATGATCTGGCTACTACCATGCTTCTCCAAGTAAACTGAAACCTAACACTTCACCGTTGCCATGACAGTACTGGACAAGAGCAATGGTTGATGGGTAATTGAGGGGGTTAGAGGGACACACATGCAGCTCTCTCAGAGCGGTTTCTCCCTCATCCTCTCTAGACAACCCTAACTGAGCGTGGAGCATGGCACTAATCCACAGGATGACACGGAGCGAAGCGTGGGCTGCAGGGATCTGACATTCTACAGATAGTCCAACCTTTATTTGAAGGTCTCGTCTCAATTCTGCAGTGTTGGGCAGTTAGGGTGTCAGCCAGTATAAGTAACAGGCGTAAAATATTGATGGGACGACAGGTGTGATCCCAAACTCACAGTAGGTCCTTGCCCTTCTGATTGATGTATCACACAGCAAGGGGGTGCCAGCACCCCCGCCGCAGGCCTAACCACGGACACCAGCACTGGTGAGTCTCCTCCATTGCGGTTTTCCTCCATCAGCACCTTGAGCTTTTCTGACTCTTGATTTTATTGTCCTCTTTTATTGTCCGTTTGCAATCACAACATGAATTACTAAACCTGCTATATCTTGGACAAAAGTCGATTTATATTGCTGGCACCCAGACTATTTATTAGAGTTTGGGTGGACATGAGCATGAAGGTAGTTGTTTTGCTCAATAAACAGCACAGTTTTTCCTTCTGATTTGTTTTACTAAAAAATAGCAGGCACTTGACATGTGTATGACTGCAGAGGGCCAAAGAAATATGAATGGATAAAAGCAGCTGCTTAAGGAGCACAGTGCTACCAGTGGGCCCGAAACTAGGCCATGCAAGAAAGCACGTCTCCCATTACACCGTTATCTCCTCTGCATGTGTGATCACCTTTCTTCCTCAGAAAGTGTTGACTTGTCCCTATTACTGCCAGGGGTAAGCCCTATAGAAGCCTGAATGAGTAGGGAATGGAGGTTTTGACAGATAAAGATGTCATTAGTCACCAGAAAAAGACATTTAGATGAGCAGGATAAGTGTCTTGTCAGTAGCCCCAGACTGTGCCACTGCAACAAAGTGTGTCAGATGGTGAGCGACGGCAACTAAAATGGAGCTTCAGTTACTATCTGGAGTTTCTAGATACAAACTGAAAAGCTCAGTGAAATGCTGCTAGTAGAAATATCAGTGAGGTTGTTCATTCAGAGAATGCTGGTTTGTTGACCCGACCTCAGAAACTCAGTTACAAGATAATTATCCGCCTTACTTATGTTGCCCTCTGTGCACGTCTTCAGATTCACCGAGGACCACTCCTCCTGGAGGAGGAGAAGGGGGAGGAGGTGGTGAACGGGCCGAAGGAGGCCAGGGAGACCAGCCACCTTATTACCGGGAGCTGTGGTTCATGATCCTGATGGCAGGCGTGGTCCTGCTGCTGATGGCCATTATTTTTGGAGTCATCTTACATTTGGTAAGGGACAGCTCTCTGGATTTCTGTCAGTGTGGAGAGTAACGCCTTACTGTAATTAGATTACCTTCCCCTGCAACGGTAATATAAGGGATTATGTTTTGATTTTCATTCAGCTATTTACAGTTACTGGCCTAAAAATGACATTACTTGCATTACATCACCCAGCGCTGCAACATGTCATTCTGGACTGATGCGAGTGCTTACAGTGTCTTTCTCCATCTGTTGTGCTGCTCCAATAAGGACTAGAGAGAACCTTAGAAAAACTGCAGCGACAAAGTAGTAATGCACTTGTTCAGGAACAGAATAACCACTTTTATAACTCATTTTCACATCATAGCTGACAAATATTTAAGATGGCTTCGTGAATGCATTTTAGTATATGCTGTATTTTTCATCAGCTGTGTGCCAGTATGCTGTTAAATAATTTGGATGCTCTTTGCTGCAGAGTGTGCTGCGTCCTTGCAACGAAAAAAAACCACATCACAATTTAGTACACCAGGGTGGTAAATGGCTTAACATTGCTTTGAAACATCAAATACTCTCACTTCACTGCTCCACTAGCTGCTCCCATGCAATCTCAGCACAGTGAATGGAAGAGAATGGAGGTGGCCCTCAGTGGATCCTTTTAGTATAGTTTTGGTTAACAGCTCAGCACTAAGTAATGGCGACTCTCTGGCTCCATCTGATGGACTGAACAAGTAAATACACCCAAGGGAGGTTCTTGGAATAGTTTTGTGGGAGAAAAACCAAAATATCCCACTCAAGTAGGTGGAAGTTTACTCAAGCATATATAACAGTTGGAAAAACGGACTCAAGTAAAAGTAAAAAATGGCTCAGTTATAATGCAGGCCACTCAGTTTTGAGTCTAGAATTTTCTTATGGAGAAAAAAAAATCAAAAACAGGTCCCTTCGCCTTTGAGTAAGGGAAATCATTTGGTTCCACTGGATGGACTGAGCAAGTAAACACACTAAGGGGAGCCACTGGCAACAGCAGTGGGGAGGAACCAAAATATGTCACTCACAGCTTGGTGTCAGTCCTCCACTTTGCATTGCTGAGGCCTTAATGAACTAAAACAAGCAAACAGCAGACTGAAGTTTGTTCAGAGCCTGGGATCTAATGCTAAAAACGATGCTGCTGAAACTGCTGTGTGCTGTTGGCTGAACATGTGTTGGATCTGTAGTTACCCTCAGGTTTGTCCTCGTCTTGTATGGAAAAATAAAATCTGTCCTTTCACCCCTTCGTCCTACAGAGGGCCCTCAACACTCCCCCCTTCACCAGGGAGAGACCCCCGCTGGCCGGCATGCCCCTGCAGAAGAGGATCCCCATGGCTGCCAATCCACCCAGTAACTCCTGCTTGGTAAGGGGAGGGTGAGATCACATGAGGAGAGCTCAACTCAGCTATGTTTTGCAAATGATGCCTCCTCTTTTTAAAGTGATAGTTTAGGTTTCTACCCATAAAGTGGTATTTGCTACTCATATGGGTATATACTACCACTGTATGTTTGTTTATGCACCTCCTGTGGAGTAGAATATACCACTACATTGGTAAGAAACTATCATTTTCAGGGTGTTAAACTGTTTGATGTTACCTGGTTTTGAATAATGAGATTAAGATTTATCCTAAATCAGTGAGAATGTTACTCATATGAAGGCATCAGGAATTTTTGTTTAAAAGGTTGCAGTTGAGGACTGCAACCTAGATTCACCTGTAGGACAACAGAGTAGAAGGACAGGAGCTTATTAGTTATTAAGAGCATTACCTGCTCTTGTGAAAATCCCCCACAATGCCCTGTCATCTGCTCTCCTTTTCAGTTTGACACGGTGCCCGACACAACAGGCTTCTCCAACAGTGTTACCCTCAAGGGGTTCACCATGAATGTAGAGGTAACACCAATCCCTCACCACCATACATGAATCCACACAGAGTCGCACACACTCACATAGAAACATAGACAGAAAAAGAATTTCAGCGTTATAAAATGTTTCTTAATTGTTCTTTACCAACCAGGAAGCACTTGAAACTAAATGTGGGGACATTGACGAGGTCCCTCTGGAGGGCGAACCTGGGATCCTCAATGTGTCGCCGCTCCACACTACAGCCCAAGATCCTTTTCAGAATTCGCTGAGGCGCAGTGTCAGCCAGGTCATGGATGGGAAGTGCCTAACAGGAGACGATGAAGCATGGGACCCCCACATTTCAGGCCATGACAGCGGGATGGTGAGAGATCCCAAAAACATCAATATCCACTAAAGCCTGTTTCCACAGTCACAGTATAAGACGTATTATGATGCTCTGAACTTTTTAAAATCGCTGTTATATATATAGTAATAACACCTTCACTTCCACATGCCTTTCTCAAATCTTGGAGGCAAGAATATTGTATTTTTCTCTTGGGAAACAGCATGCCATGTAATTGCTACCTTAACTGCAATGTCCAAGGATTGCAAGGACAAGGTATCTGTAAGCACTTATGGAAAGATCTGTCTCACTGACCTTTAACAGAACCACCAAATAAACAATATTAGGTGGAAGTAACTATGGAAATGTACATATAGGGCCTACCCCACATGATCAGAGATACAGAATCACAGACAGAAAGCCAAACACACATCAGACTGATTAATTTGAAATGAACTGCATTGAAATATTGGCCCAAAACATTTGTAACACAGCAGTCGTCTGTCCCTGTGACAACCTTGAACCAAATATTAATCAGTCTGAGACCTTTAAGAGCCTTTCTTCTCCTCTCTTACAGTTTATGGAAGATGAGAAATTTGTTGACACGATCAAAGGCTTCAGCACCGTGAGGAAGGAGCACACCATGTTCACTGACACCAACCTGTGACCTGAGGATGAACTTTGAACCTGACTGTCTGGTCTGACATTTAACAGTCTGAGGAGGAAGACGTGCTCACATAAATTCTGCCTTGTTTTGTCTGCGAACGTGACCCGTGGCAGTCACTATGAACTGTTCAGAGCCTCCAGGAATGCAGCCACAGCTCAAGTTTCCTCTCTTCGACAACCAGAAAGGAATGAATATGAGAGTTCAACAGGACAAGATCACTGGATTAACAGGCTTTGAGAAAGGACAGTAGCCATTTTGACATGAAATAGCAGGGTAAACACTGGTGTTACTAGTGACATTAATTAAGCTTCTGATCCACGTGGGTGTAACACAGCCAGGGTCCTGGGGTGGTTCATGCTCGCTCACTGGAAAAACTGCTACACTGAAATAGAATGGAACCTTATTTAATATCGTCACACCAATGTTTACCCTGCTATTTATGTCAAAATGGCTGCCATGATAAGGGGCTATTAAACACAAATGGACAAGCTAAATGTGAGGGATATCATTTTCCAGGACATTGTCTGTAAACCTGCACAAGACTATGCTCGATCTCAAAAGTTTCTCTGCATTGCACAAATCCACATGAAGACTCTAAAGGTGTGGCAGTACAGATATACAGGTTAAGATATCAGAATGCCTTGTATGAACTCAAATGGACAGGTCTGACAGGGATGGCACATTAGAAACATGTGTCTCTCTGACAATCTTGCAAGAGACATTTCACGTTTGCTTGAGTTAACCCTGCTGCATCCTCCTTGTTCCAAGTGCTGTTTCATGTTAAATGGCTAACGGCTAACGAGCAAGCCCAGACTAACATGAGGGTGGCTCGCTAGATTTTGTACAGTATGTGCATACATCCTGTTTTTTTCTCTTTTTCTCCTTTCTCTATACCTGATTCCTGACGTGGTTTGCATTAAATGTAGACTCTGGGCAGGCAACTGTGTAGAAACGTATAATTGCAGTATTATGTAACTGGTAGCCATACTCATTAGTGCAACAAATGGCTCACACAAAGTCAACATTAATGAGTCATTCATAGCGGCAACCCAATACACTGAACATAACCTTGAATGGCAACTAAAAGTAAAGGGGAATCTACTGTTCTAATCTAATTAAGTCAGCTTCACATTTATGACTAACATTAATTAAGTTTTTTTTTTTTTTCAAATTGTATTTAACATGTACCATGAAAGCCTGGAGAGGTGAGGGGAATAAGTGATCTCTTGCACAATCCAATGACCTGATCCTGTCTGTCTGTGTGAATTCTGAATGCATCTACTGATGAAAACAGGTGGAGCGGGTTTTCTTGCTGTCACCCAAGTTATCAGTGAGTGAGTATTCAATTTGTACACAATTTTAAGTGTTGCTTTTTGATATGTATGAATAAAAAAGTGTGACATATTAATGTCTATCAAAATCAACATGCACACAGATCCCACAGAGCAAACCACAACACAAAAATGTCTTCACATATTAATTTATTTGAAATGAGATGCAATGCAATTTGGGCACAAAACACTTGTACCACTACAGTCAATAATATGGTTACAAAACATTTACATAATAAATTAATATACTGCAGTACCACATGAAACAGTAAACATAAAAACCCAAAATGGGGGAATTATATTGCATTAAAAACAAAGAGTTTAATGTACAAAATTTCAGGCATTTACAAAGGCAGCCTCTTTTTGTTGCTCATTTTGTTATATATATAAATATATATCTTTAAAGCGTTGGTTACGCTGATATGTCTGCTAAAAAGTCCAGATGGGAAAGGAGGGGCTTCAGCCTGAGACAAGAACCTATGACCTGCATGAGGACTCTGCCATTTCACCTCAGAAAGACCTGTTGAAGGTCGATTCACACAGCTGCTGTCACGTACCAGTTCCTCTGCCACGTCTGTAATAACAGGTCATGATCAGTGGAGGGACTCTGTGACAAAGGTACATGTGCACCGTTGCCACAAACCTTGTGTTTACCTTACTGCCAACACACATCTTTAACAGTTCACATCATCACTGAGTCAACTTTAGCAGAGCACAAACCCCTCCAGAACCTAAAATGCCAATTTACCATCTTTTTTTCTGCATTTCATTATTGTGTGCATTTGTCCCTTCACTCTAATATTAACATCACTGTATAAAAACAAGTCGAAATGTGTTCGCAGCAGTAAAGTGCATGCAGCGCATGCTCGGTTGTGAATGTTCTCAAAGCTGGCAACAGTAGAAACAATTACACACAAATACGTACATATAGCACTACTAGCTTTGATATATTCTTTTACAAAAGATAACAAAATATGGACCCCTCAAATACTGGTGACCCTTTGTGCAATCTTCTCTAACATTCATTTAATCTTAATTTAATCACTCTATCCCTTCTCCTATGCCCTTTCCTTCTGACCTCATACAAAGGCCAGGATGTAACTTTGTAACCACTGGGTCAAACCTGTCATTTAAAGGTACATTATACAAAACTGAGAGTCAATTAAAGTGAGGACCGTTTAGACTCAACTGACAAAAACTGCTGGAGTAAGTATGAAATGCATCAGTGAAGTCAGGTGACACTGAGAACTATGCCCTCATTGTCAGGCCAGTGATGAGAACCATGGAGAGTCAACCATCCAATTTCATGCTTATTCCTTGGGTTTTGGTCAGCTGAGTCTAAAAGGTCCTCACTTCAACCCTCAGCAATGCTGCATAACGCACCTTTAAGAAGAGGGTAGGGAACTTGTTTGGGACGTGATGTTTCAGTAAATCAGCCTCTAACTGAATTCCCATTTTTAATACATACTCTCTACTCCTACATGCTAACTGCTCATTTTATTTCTACCAAGTAAACTAAGGTCTCACTAACGTCCAGCTGTCACAACTGCAGCTATACTATCCTTACTAGACTGCTACGACAAGTGGATGCTACTACAACTTTACTTGTGCTATTAAATGCTAGCTACTTCTACTACTACTACTAGCCAAGGTGTAGGACCAAAGTCTAGCATCACAGTATCTAAATGTTACCACAAAACAACTCCAATTTTAAGATACAGCGCTAGTTTCTACAAAGCATCTTACAACAAATTAACACATATAATGCTACCCTGACTTAGTCTAGAGGTGTGATAGTGATAGCACAGTAGTGTGAGAGCACAGGACAGACTAAAAGGTGCACGTCCAGCTGTTAAATGTTGTTAGAAACACTCAGGAACGTCAGTGCCAAAGCCGGTAGCTTCTGCGACAGGATTTTTAATGACTAACACTGATGGTAGTACCTGAGAGCTAGACTGGCCCTGATCTGAGTGCACTGCACCTGTTGTTTAGAGCTGGTGATCTGAAGGTTAGCGTACCAAATTGCTGATGATATGGCAAATATGCAGTCTTGGGGTGGTGTTACATCGTTGTGAAGTTGTTAAACAATGAGGTCTACAAACAGAGAGGTGTAGTGTGTGTTAAAAATCATTCATAATGACCAAAATGTATGGAGGAGCAATACCACCATGAGGACAGTTGTTGTTAACATGGGATATGTTAGTGCAGCACTAGCTAAAGCTCCTCCAGTAAGATCTAACACTAATCTAGTGAGATGTTCTCCACCAGTGCATCTGCCACTTCCTCCACTATTGGGTATGACCAGATCACTGACAGACTAAAGTGCCACCACAAGATCCCCTGCATCTATGAAACATTTAGGGGTTGATGAATACAGAAAACCCAAAAGTTCTCATAGAAGCTTAAATGTACAGTTATCAAACTTGATATTATCTTGACTACATAATGTAATTGCAACATGACTGGCTATGCCATTTTCTATTAATGCAAAGATGCACTGCATGAGGTATTTTTTTGACTAATGGCAACTCCTAGGGGAGTGATAAACTCATTGGGATTGGGATCACTACTTAAGGGTCAGAGGTCAATGAATAGCATGTACAAATCATGTCAGAAATGTTGTCACGTATGTAGTTACTGGCAGTGCCAAGTCCCAAATCTCACTAAAAACAACTCATTATCCAAAAATATTATGCTTTACAAGTTTGTTCTTTCAACAGCTTCCTTTCTGACTGAGTAATTTCATTTTTTTCCCTTTTTTAAGTTTCCAAACTGTGCAATTTCACAGCAAAGTATACAAAATATTCCATTTTAACAGACTAATGCAACTACTGAGCATAAACTAGCATGCAAAGACAGGTGGATCTACAATTCTGGATTCAAGAGTAAAGGGTTTTCTCCTTAATCCTTAGCAAGCTCTCATCCTCACAGTCACCACATACTATCAATCAATAACTGCTATTAAAGCAAGGCTTTCCATAAGGAAAAACAGAGGTCTTACACCCGATGCCATGACTGCCCTGTCTCATTGTGATTCAGAGACTCTGCCAGGATTTGTTTTCTCCACAGGCAAAGCACAGAGATGCAAATGCATTCGATTTCAAAAACACACTTGTGATCGGATTGCATCTCCCTGCCGCGTCCACGCCTGCTCATTTAGTCCACCTAGTTATTTCCCTGTCATTACACCATTCAACAGCCACTGGCTAATCAGCTAGTGAGTGGTTGTAAGTAATACTGATTACTGACAAACACAGAGAAGTCAACATGCAATCTGGATAAAAACAAACACAGGATTGTAGCACTCAGGAATTAAAAATGTGTAAGATTACAAATGAAAAGAGCTAAAGAGACAAAAGGTGTAGTACCTTGTGTGTAAATAATCTTAGGAACAAAGTGGCCAAGAAAATATAAGCCAAAAGGGAAGGTCTATTGTTTTAAAGGGGGGGAGGAGGATTGGGTGGGTGGCGGTGAGGACCTTCATCTGTTTCGGCTCTTCAAGCATCCCAGAACCCCAACATATGTGATGTTCCAATGGAAGGTTCTGGAAACACGAGGCTCTGCCTTCGGGTTTATGTCGGACAAAGGACTGTGAAGACAAAAACAAATCAATTGTTAATCAACACTGATCCCGATACCCACTGTGGCGTGTGAAGGAGAGTCATAAAGCAGGAAGCAGCTACTAACAAGGGAAAAAATGGGGGTGAGAAGAAAGTAAGAGAGACTATCTACAGGTGAAAAGCGCACAAGTGAACAGCTGGTACTACAAGCTTGCCAGTAAGGGGGGATTATGGGGATGAGTGTATTCATGTGTTCAGGACAGGTGTGGCGCAATCACAAGCACTGCACAGCACAATATGCACTACAGCGTCGAGCTACCAAGGGGTGCTGTCTTTGGGGAGGAGTGACACTAGCAGACACACTGAGAGAAAAAGAGAGAGGGTTAAAAAGAGCAAGAGTGTGTTTGACTAGGCCCAGAGACAAGTAGAATAGAAGGCTGGATGTGAAGAATCTGTGTCAATGTGCCAGTGCCTCACAAACCTCAATTTCCACTGCTCTCATACCAGAGCTAGCAAGAGGACAATGCAGCACAGATGAGAGACAAGGAAGGTACAGGTCAAAGTGGAAAGATGGCAACAAAAGCACTCTGTTTTCCTGTTATGTCCCTGACGTTTTTCCATCTATGAAAATCAATTACTTCTATTGTCATCTCCGCTGGAAATAGCAAAACAAAATAAAAATGTGGCCAGTAAAAAGACCTAGTGCTGTCTTGATCCATCTTGGACTATTTCAAATGACAGAGGGGAGAAGTGACTTTCAGGTTTTTCCCTCAGTTACCTGGATGTGACAGATGCCTCTGACCATTAGACACTATATTGACACTATTACGCTGAGCCATTCCTATTCTTCATAAGCTTTTAAATTGCTTTCCACAATCAATGGGATGTAAGTCAAATTGCCCTTTAAAGCTGGAGTGATTAGCTCTTTACTGTTCTCACTGAGGTCAGTGGATGGTGAAGCAGTAACAGTATTACTGTGAAAGCTGATGTGAGAAAAGGAGAGTGTTTTACCTTTGAGAATGTAGTCTGTTAGCAGGCTGGGTACTTTCTCACTGTCATCCCGCATGGCATGGAGTACTAGCAGGGAGACAACAGCAAGTTACAGTGATGAAATTACTGGAGAACATCATGAAACGCGTATTGGGATTGTGGCCAGTTGGCTCAAGTGGTGAGTACTTACTCTTTGTTAAAATCTGGAGATCTTCTACAGATGGGGAGCCTGCTTTCTTCTCATAGGGGATTACTGTGGTCAGATACTGAGAGACAGAGAGATTATGTAAGAGACAATAAAAGAGTGAAGAGCGTGGAGGACGGGGGGCAAAGTTTGGAAATGAAAATGATGTAAGAATACTGTTACCACTACATAGGGACACTTAAAACACCGGTAAAAATACACAAGTAAAATTCTCATTTGTCTTGTAAAGCTACTTTTACTTTCATCTTTTTACACACAGTGAGGGCCAGAATAAAACAAAAGACTGATACAACAACTGTTTGCAAGAGTCAAGAGTGGATTCCTCAGCAAATGGTGAGCAAGTGCAGTCATTTGAGGCCAGTGGTTGATTTCATTGTTAAAGACAGTGAAAGTGAAAGCTTACTGGCCAGAAATAGAGACAAAATATTTTTGGATGAGCAAGCTTCTAGTGTCTGGGTATTTTTAAACAAGGACAAAATCACTTCAAAACACAGTAAAAGCAGTGAAACTGAAAAAAGTGACAAAAGGCAATTCAAAGATGCTTTGCTGAAACCAAGTTGTTTCTTCAAAGAAGAATGACTGAAATAAAACAAAAGATGGGAAATAAAAATGAGCCATAAAGAGACCAGACTGAACAGATGATAAAACAGATAATGACACCAAAAGGCAGTGGCGGCTGTGGAGAAAGAAATAACCATGCATGAATAAGTGAAAGAATATAAAAGTATATACTGAAGACAGAAACACATCTGCTGGGAAGAAAAAGAAGGCAGTGCAGAGAAAGGGAAGGGGCACCTGTTTGTCCCCTCCTGTGTTGCCAAAAGTTTGACGGAGGCCATTTTGAATGACATTGGAGAGTCCCTCTAGAGTGAGAAGCTACAAGGAGTGAGAGGAAGGGGGAGAAAAAAAGACAGTAGAGAGATGTAAGGAAGCTTATAGGCCAAGGGAATCGCATGAAAGGATAGACATAAATGCTTGCTCCTATGAAAGCAGCTTTCCCACATGCAGCCGTCTGTGTGTCCATCTTGAGGCCATGCATCATGCATCCTTATTTGTACTGTGAAGACGTGTGTGGGTGTGCATGCATCTCTGTGACTGATAAAGATTTCTTTGTATCAATAGCAATAACATGCATGTACTGGCTGTGTGTTTGTGCCTTTGTTCACGCCCCTCACTTTTTGTCCCCATGTGACTCACCGTGCCTGGTACATGTGTGGAGGCTGTCCTCTGGCCGTTGGAGCCAGCTGTGGTTGTGCTTCGGATTTTCTTCTTCTTGCGCAGCAGCTCGCGGTGCTCCTTTTGTCTGTTCTGCACGTCGATCAGCAGCGAAATGAAGCTGTTCTTCACCTGTTTTTTTTTCCCACAGCACATGAGTTGTTTCCATTGAGTTTTTTCCATTTTATCACACTGCTAATTTCTGACTTGTTTTGCCTAATTATTTATTTTTCTGGTGCACTCATAAATTTATATCTTTAGCTTAGTATCAAAAATGCATTGTGTAAGAATCATAACACCCAAGCAGATTCAAAGTACCTCCTTTTCGTAGTCCAGCTCGTCACGCAGGGCCAGAGCCTGGATCAGTTCTTCACTGTAGCGGCGAATGGCTGTCTCCACTTCCTCCAGAGCCTCAGTCAGCTCAGACATAGACAGCAGGCGCAGCCCTGGGGAGAGGTCACAGATATGTAAGAGGGAGAGCACAAGCGACAAGTGCATTTGTATGTTCGTTATATGTGTGAGAGCGTGGTCGTGTGACGACAGAGATATAAAGGATATACACTGTGAACTGAATATGAGTGTGTTCTTTTACAGCACTATAACCTGTTCAAAATACAAAACACAGGACAAATGTCAATATTACACAGATATCTAAGACAAAATCTATAGCCTTACATCTGATTGGGTGGGCATGCTCTACTCTACTACTACTACCCTGGGATTAACAACTGCATTAGAGCCACATATTCACTGAGGATTATATAACATGCAAAGACAATGCATGCAGCAGTAATTACTGTCGGCTTGTATCTGTTATACATTATGTAACTGTATTGCTGTGTGTGTGTGTGTGTGTGTGTGTGTGTAGCAGTTATCTACATGTATAACATTGTATAATATTCTTATGACTGTCCG
>OMLB01008452.1:10168-27525 GCA_900302555.1 Myripristis jacobus | reverse complement strand
CTCATCAGACCAGGCAACATTTTTCCAGTCTTCAACTGTCCAATTTTGGTGAGCTTGTGCAAATTGTAGCCTCATTTTCCTGTTTTGGTACCCGGTGGGGTCTTCTGCTGGTGTAGCCCATCCGCCTCAAGGTTGTGCGTGTTGTGGCTTCACAAATGCTTTGCTTCATACCTCGGTTGTAATGAGTGGTTATTTGAGTCAAAGATGATCTTCTATCAGCTTGAATCAGTCGGCCCATTCTCCTCTGACCTCTAGCATCAATAAGGCATTTTCGCCCACAGGACTGCCGCATACTGGATGTTTTTCCTTTTTCAGACCATTCTTTGTAAACCCTAGAAATGGTTGTGTGTGAAAATTCCAGTACCTGAGCAGATTGTGAAATACTCAGACCAGCCCGTCTGGCACCAACAACCATGCCATGCTCAAATTTGCTTAGATCACCTTTCTTTCCCATTCTGACATTCAGTTTGGAGTTCAGGAGATTGTCTTGACCAGGACCACACCCCTAAATGCATTGAAGCAGCTGCCATGTGATTGGTTGATTAGATAATTGCATTACCGAGAAATTTAACAGGACCTAAAGGATTATTTCCTAATAATCCTTTAGGTCAGTGTACAAAGAAGAAAATATCTGAGGACTTCAGTATAGAAGAGAGACATTTTTTTTCCTTTCTTTGCCCAGCCTTGTGCATTATGAGAGAACTCTCGGACATTGTTGTCAAGCAGAATGTAGATGTGCGGTTGGATGCACGTTAGTGAACTGTTTTGCTATCAAAGGCTATAGTGAGTCCGGGTGTTCTGGAGAACTGGATGTGTGGCACTGCACATGTGAGTGTGTGTGTGTGTGTGTGTTACCAGGTTGTCTTATGTTGGATGTAGGATCTTTGGCCGACGGGAAGGTGATGAACATCATGGGAATGTTCCCCTGTACCTCCTCTCTGCTCAGGGAGGAGTAGTGCTCCATTCTACACCAACACACACAGAAATAACAAGATGTGCAACATTTACTAAAGAAACAAACATTTACTAAAAAATGGAAGTCAGTGGTTCAAGGCAACACTGTTGATAACACTGAAAGTGGAGTTAGATGATGTCGCAGGTTAAAAAGATAGGGCGATGTCCAAAAACACTATATTTTTGAGGATGTGTATACTGCACTTCGCCTTCTCCAGCTTGTAACCTTTTGCAGGGGCAGAGGACGTGGCCTGAAAACTTTCAAAGAAATCCTACGGCTACACTCTTATATTGCAGAAGAAGGAAATGACGGGGGAAAATGACAAATGTCACAGAAAACAGTGTGAAGGTGTGTAAATGAAAAGAGGGCAGGGGCAGACTGAGGAACGAATGAAGGCCTGAGCTCACATTGAGTCCAGGTCGTTGTCTTTGTACATCCAGAAGTTTGTGGAGACGATGCCAAGCTCCTCTTTGGTCCCATCAAGACCCACAAACACCAGGAAGGAGCCCATACCATGACGCACCATACCCAACAGTGACTGGATCTCTGCACAGAGGGCAACATAACACATACTTATAGAGGAAAGTTACATATATCAAAAGAAAGCAAACCAAAAGAAAAAATGCTCACTCTGCAATGGACTGTGATATAATTAATGTTATATTGTTGCATCCCTTCTATTACATAGCTGAGACTATGGCTTACCTTGTCATGGATTAATAAAGCATTAATCCACATATATCCAGCTGTTAGGGATGGAACAATATATTGAAATTCAGTATATCACAGTAGAGAAATGTGACAGTACATACTGTGGACAGATAATGTGATTTGTTATATACCTACATTTTAGTCTGCTGTAGAAATCTCCAATGACAAGACTTGCCCGTCTCCTTTTTGCAAGCTTACCTGACTTCTCCTGTATGTGCTTGGGCAGAAACTTCTGGAAAGTGTTGAAGATTCCTGCGTTGGAGATAACAACTGGGGCGTGGACCTCAACCTCCTCCTGTCCTTTACGCACCGTCACACCTGACACAAAGTCATGTGTGGATCACTTCAGACAGACATTACATTGGCTTCCATTCATTTCCTGGAGACTTATCCTAACCCTAACATAACCCTAAGGTTCCCTGAACTTTAAACCAAGTCTTCATTATGTAGCATTTTTTTTAAGCAAAGTTGAAAAGTGCTTGCCGTAATACCTAATACACACACACACGCACACACACACACACACACACACACACACACCTTACTGTGGTGACAGCTGAGGTCAACATACCAGTAAGTAGGTGAGTGCATATCCTCTCCTTTGTGTTTCAGTGGCTATTTGGCTGTTAGGTGGATGTATTGGAAAATTACCAGGTAAAGAGGTGGCTATAATTCATCTACCTGTGTATACTCTCCATCACAACACCACTTACTACAGTGGTTTTCAAATTGGGGCCCAGGGACACCCTGGGGTCCTTGAGGGTCTTCCAGAAGATCCTCAAAGTGAGGTACAGTGTAATTTCCTTTTAAATGCTTGTGTTCAGCCACCTTTCACAAGCACTATCATTACTGTTGTTATTATTAGCATTAATTATAAATTAATTAATAAATTATATAGTTTTCTTACGAATTTGTCATGTTTTTGTCAATGTTCAGGTTTTTTTTTGGCAAAGTATATGGCAATTTTGTGCTCATATTCCTCTTTTTCCTCAGGTTTCAAAGGGTTAACTGACTAGACTTTGCTTCTACACAAAAATATGAACTGTATGAGTGATTATGTTTTATTCTCACTACACTGAATTTATTTGACAAGTATGACGTATGAATTAACACAAGAATTAACACAAACCAAAATATCCTTTATCGCGTCAGTCGCAAGGGAAACGTGATTTTAAGTCAGGGTCCGAGGGTTCATGAGAATCAACTTGGGGGTCCAGAAGATGAAAGTTTGAAATACGTCCATGCACAGAGGCATCCATGTACATATGCACAAATGAGAAATCCCCTGTACCCATAAATCTGTCTCCCTCCCTCCCTCCCTCTCTTTCTCACCGTAGGCCTTTCCTTGCTGGTCGAGCAGGATGCGCTGCACAGGGGCCCTGACCAGCACAGCGCCCCCTGCCTGCTGAATGACAGGGATGATGTGGAAAGCAAACTCGCTGGCGCCCCCCCGTGGGTAGTAGGCACCACGCTTGTAGTGGTGCAGGAGGAGGGCGTTAATGAGGAAACTGGACTCTTTAGGAGGGACGCCTGAAATAAACGCACATGACACAGGATATTGGAAAGGGTGTGTGGATGTTGAGTTGCATCAAAGTTTGTTTCCCATAAAAAAAATAAAAAATAAATAAAAATGACCCTGGCCTTGATTTCTTGCCACAGAAGACAGCGGCACAATTGCGGATTCTACTGTTTTCGTGGATTGTTTTCCTAGTATTATTTCAAATGATTGCATATTACATAACTTTGCTTTTTAAATAATATTATATCTAATTTCATTTCACATGTCACTGGTGTACAAAAAAAATTTGTCTGCTGAGTTTGTGTCCTAACATTTGATTCCATTGAGCCCATTTCCCCTACCATAAACTCTCTGTGCCACAACATAATTAAATGAGGACACACCAGCAGGGGAAACACATTTTTGGGGGGATTTCTATTTTGGTTCCTGAGAAAAGGGCTCTTTTGTATGTCACACACAGAGTTTTACAGTTTCACAGTGTTTACAGAGTTTTACAGACCCTGCTAACTGAGTTTTCATAGAGCTTAAGGGAATGACTACAACAACTTTTTTACTTTGTGCATGTGTGGTGGGGAGTTAGTGAGTGCAGCCCTAGTTCTGCTGCTATCTGTTCTGCTATCTGTGTGTGCATCCATATGAAAGTGTGCATCTGTGTGCATGAAATGGTGTGTGTCCATCACCATAAAACAGGTAGGCAGACAGTGCATGAAGGTCCTTGTTCTGAGTGAGGCGGGATATCACTTCGGAATGGTTGCTGGTAGCGAGGCGGAACACTGATGATATGCGATCTAATAGGCCAGTCCGAATCAGGAAGTTAACCAGCCAATAGGGGATCAATTTCAGGGAGGCGATGAGTGGCGTCCGCCGTGCAGACACCTGCAAGACAGAGACACACGAGCATGTTTACAAATCACAGATAAGAAAGTTGGTTCTGTTACAAATTATTGGGGTTTGTATTAATTATGTATTTTTTTGCATGCAGTCTTATAAGAAGCCAATAAATGGTTAGAAAACGGTTCTTAAACAGGGCCAAAACTGCCACTGATTCCCCCCAGCTGACTTGTTCACCTCGATGGCAGGAGGCTAACAGTTAGCATTTGGAGCATCCAGCCAGTATCCAGCACTCAGTAACAATGAGAGGAAGATAGCACCAATACTGTGCTACTGAACGGCTTTGGGGAAGTGACATAATACCACATTTTTCAAAATGGGTGAACTGTCCCTTTAATGCAAACTTATACCTCTAAGACATCATAGGCTTTTCTGGTGTGGCACAAAACTGCTCCTCAGACCAGGTGATTTGACATCGGGCAATAGGATCATGTGACACTAGTGTTTTAGCCAGGCTTACCAAAAGTGATCTTCAGTGGAGCTCTTTGGGCGGTCCAGTATGCTAAATAGTTAACAGAATGCACTTACCCAGAACACATCCATCCTACCTGGTCAAACGTTTTAACAGTTTATAATAGTCTAGAGTGAGAGAGAGTGCCTAACTGTGCTGACAGGGATTATGGCATTGGTGCATGCGCATGGTGGATGGTAGTGTTTATTCTGACTGATCCAAATTAATAAGATGTAATAATAAAACTCTTCCTTTTTCCCCAGAAAGTGCTGGATTGCAACTTTAAACCAATTTCTGACAGTGTTTTAGACAAATCAACCTGCTCATATCTTACCCCTTCCTTCCCACATTGTTTTCTCTCAAATAATTCACCATATGTTGTTAAAAATGCAGATGTAATTACGTTTGCAGATGTTTGAATGGTTTAGAAGTAATAAATTAATACTGAACAGGGCAAAAAGTAAATGTATTGTTTTTTCCAGTAGGAGTGTTCTTACTCAGGCTGCTAACCTGAATCTGAATCTGTGTTTAGATGGGATACCGGTGCACAGGTTACAAAGGTTACAAATTGTTGGATATGAAGCCTGAAAATTTGTTGTGTTTGCCTGATCATACTGATAATGTTGCATGAGACCGTCATTCATCAAAAAACGGCCCAATGGAACATGTATTATAACCTATAGTTATTATTATAGTTATTATTATTATTATTTTTAAAGTTAAGCGACCTCTAGTGGTCCTGTAAATAACGACACTGTGGTGTAATATAAAAGACCTCATAAGGAAGATGGTGGGTGGTGGATGAGTCAGTCAACACAGTTTTCACGAAATCAACCTGAGTTCAAATCCCATGTCAAGCAAGAGCAGTGTTTGTTTTTAGGTAGCTAAAGTTTTCCACCTAATGCCTGCAAACATTAGCCAACGTTTCATAACCTTAACCCTGACCTATTCCTAACCATAAACAATATGATAAACCTTTCCCTAGTGTCAAAAATAACCAAGGAGCGGTAGTTTGCTGGGTTGTCAGGGTTGTATTAGAGACGCTGCTGTGGGCGGCATGTGCTCGTCTACTAATTTAGAAAACTCTCCTGTTTGTCGTATTAGAGGGTTGGATGCATGACCTATGAGGTGGGATGGCTTAGAGGACTTGCGTTGCATTTATGATGGGAAAGGGTATTGCGGCTGCCAGAAAGTGTTCTGCTTTTGAGTATTGCCCAGGTTAGTTCTATGTTGTCCTTTTTTGCCCATGTCTGTGAGTGAGATACACCAAAATATTATCATGGGTAACTGGAGACTAAGTCAAATTCCACAATCTTGAATTTATGCATCATTTGCAACAACACACCATATGTCTTTTCAAAAAACTGTGTATGCTGGTTTAGGTCATTCACATAACACTTGCCAAGTGAGCATGGATCATCTGGTCTTACTAGGTCTGAAAACAAACGGAGGAAATCGGTGCTGTGCTGAGCTTCTGTTAGGTAGGGTTACTATTTGTTTGATATTTGTTTGATTGCTGACCATTCAAACATTTACTTTTTCATGGCGATTGTTTTTGTTTCATTTATTATGCTTTCTTTTGCACAATGTTTTACTCTATTTCTAAGTAGAATTTTGGTTGCCTTAAGGAGTGTAAAGTCAATTTACTCAGCTAACTGTCGATAAAGTTCTGGCTATAGCAGCTTTATTCCTTGATATTGTGTACATTACAAAACTTTGTTCTGTGTCTTTTCTATGTGGACCTCAGGAGGACTAGCAGCCACTCGTGGAAGCTAATGGGAATCAGAGTGAAGAAGCTTTTTCACTCGCTACTTCTGCACCTTCATGAGTCTCATCAGCTCATCAATGGCCTTCTCCTCTCCCGGGAACTGCCTCTTCAGGTTGGCCGCCATCTCGGTCTTCCCCGCGTGGATGTGATATTCTCTGAGCACGGAAGAGAGGCGAGGCAGGGATGGGTTAGAGGCGCTCGGAAATGCTCATAAACCTTCATAGTGGCTCAGACTGTGCCTCATCTAAGTATGAGGCACTGTCTGAGGTTTGTGAAGAAAGAGGCCATAGCAGAGAGAGACACTGCGATGCATTACTCAGACTTCATGGTCATGGTGTACTAATGACTAGTTTTTGGTTTGTTTGTCATTATCTGATGAAATTAAGTTGTGAGTTCATGACATGTAGACCAAGGAGATCCTCAGAGCAATGAAGATTATGATATTTTGAGAAAGACAGAAAGTGAAAGAAATGTGCTCCACCTGCGTGTGTCATCCTGACCCAGGATCAGTGTATCAAAATGCTCCTCCAGCCGTGTAAACTGCAGCTGTCCCTCGGTGATCTGATCCAGGGCCACTCTCAGCAGGCTGTTGTCATGGAGCTGGCCCAGGTAATGGATACCTTTGCAGCATAAATAAGAGCTTAATAACATTCAAACATTAAACATACTTTGTATCAAATGATGCTACAATACTCAGACCCATCTTGAGCACATTTTAAACCCCCTCGACTCTGCTGGTCCCATGGGTGTGTTTGTCACTGAACAAAGCGCAGCCATGCAGCAAACACAGAGATCCCAGGTTTCCAAAGACACTAAACATGTGCTGCTGAATTCCAGGGAAATGTGAATAAAATGATGCATGTCGGTATTTTCTGTTTGACATAATGCTGCAGCCACAAGACAATGGCATCTTGGGTTGAATATTTCATTCTGTGTAAGTATGATTTAGCTTTAATGACGCCGCATAGATATATAGATATACAATGTGGCATTATCATACAATATAGGAAAACATGTTTTCTAATTTTGAAGCTGTGTAATTGGAAATTTAGGGGAGAACCTTTTCCAATTTCCAAATCATATCAATTGTGGAACTACATGCGGATCACCATGCACGTCAATACTCAGTCAACTCATACAGTTGTAGAAATACATTTGTTTAGTTTTTATGGCATTATGTCTAAAAGTTTTTTTGACTGACAGAAAGAGAGCATTGTTTGACAGCGTTAGATGCAGCATTATTAAGAATTAAAAGCTGTGAAATAGCAGGAGGTGGTATAGACATCCTATAGGTTGTGACCTCTTTCTACACAACTGTGCCACTGTCTTCCAAGAGACTCCCTGCAGTCATGCCTCATTATATACAGATATAAAATACCACAATGATGCAACTCGATTTTCTACCCTTATCAAATTGTACTTCAAGAAATGAGAGGAGCCTGCCCACAAAAAAGGGACAACACTGGAGGCACAGTTCAGAATGAATGGATTGTTCATATTATGTAGATTGTTTTATAGCTTGGGTTTATATGACAACAGGCCAAAGGGTATAATCATCATAATCAAGCATACAATCATACAATCAAACTCTCTGATTCCCTTATTTTCCTTTTCTTTGTGATTTACATCTGGAAAATGCAGCAAATATGGAACATCACAAGATCTACCTGGTCAAACAGTTAAGCCATAAACCACTACAGTAAACTTTGTGACTGCATTTCCAGGCCTGTTACAATCATTAATGTTATATAAACATATTAAAGTAGTACACCAGTTGGAAGTAAATGCCACAAATAAAATGGAAGACCCAGCAGTTATTTTCTCTTTTTTTTACACTGATGCAACTTTTATTCCTTTTAATAAATTAAACATTTTGTGTAGATGGAATTAAAGGTTTTAATTCCACAAATTTACATGTTTACTTGGAAATTCAGTCCATTTTTCAGCCATATGAATGACTATCATCTGCAAGGGTTTCAAAGTGATGCTGTTTATACACCTAACACAAAAAGTGGTATGTGCTCAGCTGATTGTTTGCGTGTGTATACATATGTAACTTACCCACGTCAAACTCAAAGCCCTTATTCTGGAAGGTGTGTGTGCAGCCTCCGGCCTGATCGTGCTGCTCCAGCACCACCACTCTCTTCCCGGCCTTGGACAGAAGTGCCGCCGCCGCCAGGCCTCCCACGCCACTGCCAATCACCACTGCATCCAGAGCCGGGGGGACGCGGTCCACACGAAAGCCTGCACGAAAGGGGTTGACTTTTTTTTTTTTTTTACTGCACAGCCACAATGAATAGGCTACTTGATTCTGTTTGGTCAATTAAAACAAAATCTGCAGTCAGCTATTTCTGAATAACAGTCTGTTTGCCGCAGTGTGTGCTGTAGTTTAGCCAACTAGCTACACTATAAGGCAACTTACAAAAAAAAAAATCACATGTGGAATAAACCATATGTGGTTTTGGAGCACATGTGATGTACAAGCACATGTGATTTAATGATTTCACAAGTGATTTTCATGTTGGTTTTTCCACATCTGGTCTGAAACCATGTTATTATTTCACATGTGAAAAAGCAAAAGGAAAAACACATGTGTTCCAAAACCACATGTGGTTTATTTCACATGTTAAAATTATAGACGAGAACAATTCAGTCACATGTGAGTGCGGAATGAGAATGCAAATCTCACATGTGATTTTATGTGAGATGTATTGTTTTCACATGTGAAAATTACAGTTTACATGTGAAGAAGCTGGTCACATGTGATCATGTGAAGATGCAAATCTCATTTGATATCATGTTGTTTTCACATGTGGAAATTCTAGTTCAGAGGCCAATCACGTGAAAATGCTCATGCCACATGACTTTGTGGGACCAATTTTCTTTTCACATGTGGACAGTTTCAATCATCTGAAAATAGCAAATCACATGTGAAAATGTTAGTTCATACATGAATATTGCCAGTCACAGGACAGCACCACACACCCTTGAAAAAAAGTTTACTTATAATTTCTTTGCTTTTGCTATCATCAGGGTAGTATGTAGACCACTTTAGGAAGCTGTGTGAAAAGTGAGATAATCCACTTAGGGGTGGTGACAGAGCCGGAGGTAGAACCTAACCTTTAATCCTCAGCCAAAGTCATTCCTTTGCCCCAGGAGGTTCTTTGCCTTGGCCATTATTTTTCTGTGGAGTATCCCATACTGGAAGACTGGAGGGCGGTAGTACAAGGCAACTTAGCTTTTCTAATATCTTGTAGTCTTCTGTTTATTTTTGTCTTGATGAGGACTCAGCCATTATAGAAGTCTTGCAGTTGCACAGAATAACCATGTCTGCCACCATCATCGAGGTCTGTTTGAGAATCAGCTGTGCACAAGTAATGACTGGCCACACAAAGAGAGGTGCCTGACCCGACAAACACTACGGGTGTGGGTCAAACATAATTGCCTCCAAATGTAGCTTACTATGACACAGCAAATTCTCTTGGCTTTAGCCCTACTTTCAAACACAAACCACTCTGACTTATAGCTGCATATTTTGTTTATGCTGTGGAAGAACTGTAATGGGCACACATTTGCACATGTTGTTCAATGAGTGGCAATGGATGCGTTCGATTTTGGCATAAGTGAACTGTCACATGACCTGTTTGTGTGCCTCAAGTTATACTATACATTTTTAGCCACTGCAGATAAAAAGATAAAGCATTTACCCATGGGTTTATGAATATTGAAAATGCAATTATGTCTGGAAAATATTGCAATACCATATTTTGTCAAAATTGTGCCAGCTGTAATTTCATCTTTACACTGCAAAAAACTAAATAATATTCTGGAATAATATGCAATGGCAGTCAAATATTTCTACATGGATTAGTCAAAAACCTATACATTAATTGGGTGTTGAAACATTAAAGAACCACCATAGATATACTTGTACTGTAATAATTGAGCTTTTAAAAACAACTTAAAAATGGTGTTGAATAAGTTTCTATATGCTCTTTTCTCAGTAATTAGTCTCAGCCCCCACAGCATGACTTGAACTGTGTTGGACTCAACTAAAGTAGCCTTTACAGTCCTGGGACTGAGTTGAACCGGAAGCTGCCCAGCACAACCACAATCCTCCATGGTAGGTCAACAAGATGCTCCGCTTGAGTACATGAGGTTTAAGTGCCTTGCTCAAGGGCAGCTTGATAGTAATCGCTGAAAGATAGGGGCGTGTTGTGCACTCATTTGCCTCAACCTGGTTGTGTAAGGACTCAGTTTTTCAGCCGGAAGAACAGAGCTGAATCAAACTGAAACTAATCGAATATGAATTTTCCTCCAGGAGTATCTTGTGCATAAGCCCAGACATCAAGCAGTAACATTGAACAGTATATAAAGAATGGCAACCTGTACAAATAATCAAAGATATCCCACTAAATGTACATAGGGAATTGATTTATGGAAGAACAAATCACGTCAGTTTTATTTGTATCGCCCAATATCTATATCAATCAATAATATTACATATTTGCCTCAAGGGGCTTTACAGCAATACAACATCCTCTGTCCTTAAACCCTCAGAAATTAAACAACTCCCTTAAAAAAAAAACTTCTTATGGGGAGGAAAAAATGGAGAGAAACCTCAAGGGGGAGCAACAGAAGAAGAAGAAGATCCCTGTCCCAGGAGAGACAGACGTGGATGTCGTATATACAGAATTTTTATTCCCTTCAGTTAAACCCACCCCAAACTGTCCGCTGCATAACTTTGAAACACCTTTGAAAAAATAAACGTTCCCACATCCTCACCTTTCTTTAGCCTCTCGTCCCTCTGTTTGGCGTCTGTCACCAAGGCTCCCGGTGGTCTCACACACTTCTCGTTGAAGACATTGTGGCGCTTCCCAGTGGTGAGCAAGAAGATGATCAGCAGCACCAGCAGCACACAGCTGAACACACCCAGCAGCCACCACATCGCACAAGAGAGCTGGTTGATGCTGTGAAGAAAACACAGACAGAGAGGAAAGAAGACGAGCGGCGGACCAAGTGGGAGTAAAGAAGAATACAATAAGTGGAGTAGAGAGGAGAACAAGGACGACAGGAGAGGCTCAAAAGAAATTTGAGGAACAGCGATGAGAGGGGAACAGGAAAGAAGAAGCCAAACACGCTCCACCGAGACTCAAAAAGAGCTCCAGACCGGCGTTGGAGGAGATGAAAAATCAGGTCAATATGGGCTGGTAACAGAGGGGCGTTGCGGTGGAGAGAGAGGGCAGACGGATACTAGGAAGCGCTAAAAGCTCTGATTATCGTGAAGTCATCTGAGAAATGGTGGGCTGGAAGAGGAGCCTTCATTCAGCAGAATTTTCACACAGCAAATTTACACACTGCCTCTGGTTTTTAGAGCAACCCCTCCGAGCACTGGAGCTTATTGCAGTTTCATGGCCATGTTTTATCTCTCTCACTGTCCACCAGACATGACATTCACTTTTTAATTTTAACCTCAACCTTTTAAGTATTTAGAACAGATGCTTTCAAATTGGTTTGAAAAGTTTTATATAACCCCCTCAACAAATTACACCTCCCTTTTTCTTTTCAACACATTTTTTGTGGTAACTTTGCAGTAATTATATATCACGTTTCTTGTAATTTGATTAAATGTATAGTGTTTTTTACTGAGAATTTCCAGATTTTTTAAAACATCTGCAAATTTTGTGGTCATCAAATACTAGTTTCTTGCTAATTTTCAGGTCCTTTCATTCTAATTTGCTAAATGCCTCTTTCTCCCGTTTTTGAAAGAAACCAAGTGATTTTGCTCAGGTTTCAAAGGGCTCGATAGAAATTATGATACAAAATTGTATGGGTGATTATTTCGATATTGTGTATTGTTGTCACACCTTTGCATCTGATTGCCAATGCGCAAGTTTGACATCTAAACCATTTGAATACCTCACACACATGAAAATCTACTTTTATATTAGGGTCTTGAGGGCCAGAGTCACTTATGAATTCTCCTTCACATCTTTCCTTGACCTACTGACATTTTCTATCAACATCTGTGAGAGGTGTTTAGGAAAGGACAGAGGATGGAATTTTTTTGACTAAGAGTAAACAGGGAGCAAACAAAACCCCAAATCCCAACCTGCAAACCCTGAGACCATGGACGTGACGGGGCATCAGGAAAGAAAAAAGGGAGGCAAGCGGAAAGACAGAAACCGAACTTCAGAAATCATGTGTTTTGTCTTTTGTTGTAAGCGGGGATGAGAAAGCTTTACCACTGATACACAGGTGTGGACCCTCAACATCACATGACTGTTGGGGAATTTCAACTTCAGAATTTCCAACTTTGGAATTTTCACTCCAGAAAGAGAGAGAGATTGGGAAAACACATTCTCCACGCCGAAGCCATGAGACTGCCAGAGAAGAGAGGTGGTTGTTCATCAGAGGAATCAACTGGTCCTCACCACCAACTTTTGCATCGCTGCCCTTTCATTTTATTGCCCCGAGACTTTTCTCCCATCTCTTCTCGGCTCCACGGGGAACGAACAAAGAAGCCCTCAGAGCCGAGGTGCTTGACAGAAGACAGCCTCCTGACCGTGTCCAGGCCGCTTTATGGCTGTTATGTCTTATTTATTTATGAATGGGCTGATACACAGACCGAGTATACATTTAAATATAATGTATATCAATTCAGACAATAGGTAGCCATGCGGAAAGGAATTATTTAACTTGGGGGAAACATCTCCAAAATAGTTTTATACATGTCGCTTTTGATCAGGTTATAAATTGATTATTTCTTTACACAACATTAATATCTGATTCTAAGAAGTCTAAGCCAGCGGTTTTCAAAGTGGGGTTCGGGGACCCCACTGACCTTGAGGGGCTTTCAGGGGGTCCTCAGCAAAGTACAATTACTGCTATAACTCAAATCACTAGAAATTATTAGGCACAAAAGAATGAGTGGTTATTTTAACATAACATTGTAGTATTTATAGTATAGTATTGATTGTATGTATGTGAGTATGCCATTTAAAGATGGTTGTGAATGCCTTTCACAGGCATTTAAACACAAATCAGATAGATTCATGTTTATTTTTTTACATTGTTAAATATTTTTAAAAATCATTTTTTATTTTCTTATGTAATTAAAAAAAAAATGCTAATTCAGTTTTTTTCATTTTCTGGTCATTTTCTTGTAATTTCTTTGCTAATTTTATTTCATTACAATTTCAGTTTTTTTGTTTTGTTTTGTTTTGTTTTTTTTGGTAATTTGCTGATTGCCTTTTTTCCCATGTTTTTGAGAGAAATCAACTTAATTTGCTCAAGTTTTAAAGGACTAAACAATTTAATACATTATATTTTTTGTATCGGGGTCCCCAGGACAAAATCACTCCAAATGGGGGTCCCTGGATTTTAATGACAGTCAGCCGGGGGTCTGGCACATGAAAAAATGTGAAAATCTCTGCCCTCAGCCACACTGGCCTCCAAATCTCAACTCTGCTTCGTTCAGTTGGCAAAACTGTTCCCAGGAAAACCAGCAGTGGGGTTATTCCACCAAACTTGCTACCAAGATAAAACTGAATCACTGTGCATAAAAAATTGTCCGGGAAAACGTGATCTTTTGAGGGTTGAGGGATGATGAACCACGATACTATCATCAGATTCTGGCAAATATGCTTATCTTTTTATATTGGTCGGGAAAGTGAGAGGGTTGACTCACCACATCATTTTTTGATCACACAGTGACCTTTTCTAAGCACCAACCGAACATGAAAAGCTCTGTGCTGAAACTGGCTGGTGACAAATGACCCCAGACACAAATTTAACATGTGTCCCTGTGCGTGTTTCCATGTTGGATGGAAAAAATGAAAAAATGAGTCAAAATCCATTAGCTTTGGTTTGTTTTTGATGACTTGACCTTCATATTAATAGTCTGCTAGCTGGTAATAGAGTGAAATATTTTCAAGTGAAGCCCGATTCTTAATCCTGGATTATCTCACTTTAATGTTAGCTTTGTTTAGCCTTGTTGTTTTACTATATATAAGAAGAGGGTCCCCTTCAGCACAGTCATACATAATCACAAAGTACTCTCATCAGTTTGCAAATCAATAATTTATTCAGTACAGATAGTAGCATCAATAATGTCTGATTCTGCAACCTACGACATAACTACAAGGTTAGAGTCAATTCACTGAGTTTCAGAGCCACACGTTAATGCTGAGATTTGTTGGAAATTTGTCTTGGCACAAAGTAGCCCAGTCATAGCTCCCAAGCAAACTGTATTTTTAGATTAAATTAGATTAACTTAAACTGAAGATAATTTTACAATATCATGAAGAAAACCTCGTATGTGTGGCCTTTGTCTTTAGGTGCAGCTACTTGGCCGGCCAGAAATAAAGAATAAGACATTCAGAAGTGTAAATAGTGGAGGAAAGAGGGTACGCCACTGCTGGTTGGTCGGTAGTTTGCGAAGTAAAATCCAGTGAGAAACAATGACGAGCTATAGTGGGCCTCTATTTTGGAAATGTAATCATTTAAGGCTGGGCATATTCTCATTCATCCAGGTCATAGGTATCTCAAGGAAACTGAATCAGGTCAACTGGACTTAGTTCTATGTCTTAGAAGACGTTTCACTCCTTATCCAAGTGGCTTCATCAGTTCATGCTGTTCACTAGACTAGACTGGTTAGTCTAACTGGTGGGGAGCTCAGGTATTTAACCTCAGTGGGTGTGTCACCCAAGGTCTGCTTCAATGTCCTTGAGATGTAATCATCTAAGATATGTAGTCCATGTTGAGTCCCTTTGAGCAAGAAACAAATTAGATACCATTTAACATCTAGACATTTTAAGTGTGCTAACGGGTTAGGGCAGGCTAGTCTGTGATCTATTAGCATTTTCGAGACTTCCAGATCAAAATAGGCAGTGTGGGAGAAACAAATAATGTAGACATTCAGATGATCTGAAAATTCTGAAAGTGCAAATTTCTTGTTTTTTTCATTTTATTTTATTTTTTTAATTTTTATTTTTTGTAAACCGAACACAACAGGTCTCATTTTAAAAAATACAAATTGTGGTTAGCCAGCCATGACAACCCATCACATACGACTGGAGATTCTCCTCCTAATACTTTTTTGTATTTGCTAACCTTGTATTTTTGTATGTGTCCGCATCAACATGGAATGATTCCAGGTGTAAGTTTATCATACAAAGCCGCTCACAGGCCAGCAAGCTATAGCAAGCTGTGCACATATATGCTATATATGTGCACAGAAGTGTTAGCTTTGTGAGCCTACTGGAGAGTAGGTCTCCAAGGTTACCATTTTATGGAACACAGATTTTATCTATGGGAGAAATGAATGCAGTTTTCCAAATTCTTTGACAGTAGGAACAGCGACATCTAGATGTTTGTTTATACCTGAACATAAACATTTCTTGCAGATTTTACAACCTGAACATGGTTGGGTTAGTCTTAAAAAACAAACTGGTAATGGAAAAGTGGCTAGCCACCCAAGATGAACCACTGCACATGACTGGAGTTGTAGTGATTCTCCTCCTCTTAATACTTTGGTTCTTATCCTTTAACAAAGATAACTGATCGGCTAGAGACATGAACATGGTAGCTAGCTGGTTAGGTACTATTTATGGCTTATCTGCAAGCTACAATAAATCTAATCCTAAATTTATCAAGAAAAGTTGTTCACAAAACAGCCAGTTATGAGTTTATTGTGCGCTGCAGTGTTACTGCAATCTTACTGGACAACGGTACTCTGAGGTTTTATTGGAAGTGTTGTCTTCTGAATGTGATTATGCTACCAAAGCAACAAACATTATAATATAACAAGATAAATCCACAGAATATATAATCCAAGACCTGATGGCAACCCCAAATCGCTACAAACCGAAAGTCAAAACATGTAAAAGGTAGCATGAACTTGGACATTTGCTTCTGAAACCAGTGTGACATACACGCTTTACCGCTTTTTTTTTTTTTGGAATGACACCCTTCAGTTGTACATATTCACAATGCATGTGCAATGTACATTTTTTATAAATCAGTGAATTGACCCCACCCTTTGGTAGGTGACATAATCTACAGTGTGTCTGCATGTCCAGACTTAAGATCACTTACAAAGCCATTCAAATAAAAAAACACATCGTCAGTGTAACTTTGTATCAAGTACAAGTCAGTTTTGTAGGATCTGAGGGAAAAATGAGAAAACCTTCATTGCTGTGAGTACGAGTCGGCTTGTAGAATTGTACCTCATTCAGTGTAGATACAGCGAAAAATGGGCTTTTATTGCAATCATGACAGAAGAAAAGACACTGGGGTTTTGGAATGTCTTAGAGACAGCGACAAAAGTGATGAGTGTTAACATCCAACCTTTTAAATGACCCAAATATAGCTGCCAGATAATATTTTTAAAAACTAGCTCTTAAAAAATGCAATTTTAGAAAGGTTGAGCCACTAAAAAATGTCTCAAAATTTACCAAGGGTTGTAATCAGATATGGCTGAGAGCAACTGTGTCAGTTGCACAGCAGAATACATTTGACACAAGCACCAACTTTGTATTCTTATTTTATCACAGAATGGTTCATTGTGCATCACAAGTATCCAGTAGCTGCCACACAAAAAAGATCTGAGTTTAGATTATATGCAGAGAGATTCAAGATTTCAATACAAAGAGATTTCTGCATTTGGCACCGTGGACAATGTTACATGTCTTGATGTGATAAAATCATGACAGGTCTCACTCAAGTGTCACATAAATACAGGGCAAGAGTAGCTCATTATCTAGCATCAGTGTCTGTTATCTACTGTGTGTCTACATGCTATCTACAAACTGTCTTTCAACTGACTTAATAAATATGAGAAAGAGTTTACTCTCAGTTATAAATACTATAAAATAAAGAGCGCAAAAATCGGTAATGATGTGGTATCTCAAATGGAATGACCCATCGGTACAAAATAGAATGTTGTAATAAAATATAACTTCTGGAGAAACTGTCCTGTACAACCTTTTGTCGTGTGTGTGTGTGTGTGTGTGTGTGTGTGTGTGTGTGTGTGTGTGTGTGTGTGTGTGGTTTGTGTGTT
>OMLB01008442.1:113517-135932 GCA_900302555.1 Myripristis jacobus | reverse complement strand
GATCCCAGGCATGCCGATGAAGCCACAGTCTGGTTCAGAGTTCAGGAGAGGTACAGGACCTACTAACCTCCGGGGTCTTTCACCAACAGAGGACAAATGTTCTATTGGTAATCAGTAGATTCAGTTAAGTAGGAAATTAGCTGTGGAGAATAGGGTTGCATTGGCGCCACTTTTTCAATACCGATACTGACACAAGTACGATACGATCTTCCACTGAGCAGTGCAGGCTTGGACCAACAGTTCGGGTACACAGGATAAAATGATTGGCATAAAATTATTCTTTTTCCCACCACTTGAGAAATATGGGCTTATGCTTACCTAACAGACAAAATCAAGATATCACTTTTACTCCTGACATGTTACTCATTTTGAGATATCCGTCTTGCGTAAAACCTCTGATAGTGATAATGCCTTCTATAGCGACAGTATCACGCTTTTTTTGGACTGTCCAATGTTGATGTTCAGCTTCATATCAACTTTATATCAGCTGGGTCTAACAATTAAGTCAGAGTAGATATTTGGTATCAACCTGTCCGATGTAAATATTCAGCTGAGTATCAATCACTTTTGGGGTGCACCGATTGATTGGCCTGAGAACAGAACCGGCTGATTTTAAGTCAGATTGGGACCAACAGGTCTGCGTGACTATAAAGCTGAGTGTACTGACCGCTCTCAGGCACCAGTTTTGCCAGATTGGTATGGTGGCTGAGGCTCAAGAGTTGAAAAAACTGTGGGTTGGAAACCATTTGAATTTGAATGTTGAACAGTCCTAACAGTGTTTTAACAGTTTCACATTTCAAACAGTGTGACACAGGGTTTAAACGGTGTTGCTGGATTGGGGGAAAACCACCAGCCGCACCAACCTGGCAACACTGGGCCAAGTGTCGCACTGGGCTGACTGGCTCTGACTGGTGCAAACATGTCTGCTGTGTGGGATTTCTACAAGGTCGGGGAAGAAGAATCAAATTTTACTGTTTACTATTTCTTTATTTTTTTCCCATTTGGACAAGTTATTATCTGTTTATTGTTTTATATGCAAACCAATAAGTTGTTCATTTAAGAACAGGTACAAACATTTTTTGAGTATTCTGTAAAAGTAAAAATGGGATGGACCGGGATCAGTATCAGCATGTGAGGCTTAAAGAAAATCCACAATCAAAATCAGCCAAGAAAAAATGCAATCAGCGCATCCCAAATAATATTAGCTGACTTCAGATTGAGTTTAGGTTGATATGATGATACTTGCTTGATGCAAATTTAAAATTAATTTGAATATGAACACTGGACAGTCCAAATTAAAGGTTATCCTAGGTTAGCCCTGTGTCAGCACTGATAATAGTGTATGTATCTCTGCATCGCTTGTGAGAAAAAAAAAATAGAACTGGTGAATTTTTGTCATCTTGGGGAAGAAAACAGATGCATCATTCATTCAATAAAACAAAAAACTAAAATCAGCCTGACTTCATTCATTAATGAATACTACGACATGTTCCCGATGCTGTGCCATCTGAAAACTGCCAAGATGAATGTCAAACCACACACTCCCCGGAGGGCTCCCGGTCGAGCAGTGACTAAAGTGACAATGAGAGGCCTAACAGCTACAGCACCTGACCCGACTGACCCCTCAGTGTCAGGCCAAGAAACTGGGTCTTTCTCAGCAGAAGGGGCATACATCTACCCTCACAGCAAGGGGAAGCCTCACAAATTACCAAGAAGGACAGAGGCAGCGGCCAAGGACAGGCTCTGCGGGTAAAGTGGCTGTTGGAAAGGACATCTCTGTCTGCATGAAAACTAATAAAAGGAAAAACAGAACCACACATATATGAAACTCAGACAGTTAATTTGAAAAGGCACCATAAATGAAGCAGGAAACAGTGGACCAATGTACTCTATTAGGCTAATGGTGCGCAGTTGATGGAATTTTGTTGTCACATGCAACATGAGGTCTCTGAACTGCAAATTAGACCGGACAGGGCGTCTCAAAATACATGTGTATGCACACTTTATACTTTCAAAGATAATTTTCCCGACATTTCAATGAGTTTCAGTCAAGCAGTTCACTCATTCATTCAAATTACCTCCATTCTAAGGATTTGGAAAACCAGAATATTTTTGGATTCTATTTTTTGCATTCTTCAATAGCATTTTGTGTATTTTTTGCTGAATTGTTTGATCTTTTTATTATGCATCAGGAACAGAACTGATATTTGCACTGGCAAAAATATTGCGGCCATCTGTGCAATTCCATCATGGGGTTTGGATACAATCAGCGCGGGACGGTCATCTATCATCCTTTCCTCACTCTGTCTGTCCGCCGTCTCAGAGGGAGGGGACAGGCGGGCCATCAGAGCTGTTGTGCTGGTCGTGCCAAGAGTACCCATCATGCTTTGTGCGACCTAACGCTGCCCGGCAGATGCCTGTGCAGTATTTGGCCCACCTTGTCTCACAGGCAGACTGAAATCAGCAAGGAGTCAGTCTAACAAAACCTGAACGCGTGAGTTTGACTTTGCGAAAACATACACTGCTCTGTCTTCCTGCACAGAATTCCCAAAAGCACAAGCTGGGATGGGATTTCACAGGCTTATTTGCATGTGGAGCCCAGCTGAGCTCATCAAATACAAACACACACACACACACACACACACACACAACCATCAGGCCGTTGCAGGACGTCTCACATCCAGAGTGTCTGGACTGGTGAAAGAAAAGGAGGGAGAGAAAGGGGAAAAGGCGGGAGAGAGGGAAAGGAGGGGAGCTTGTTTCTGGCTGACAATACATATTCCTCTCAGGGCTGCACACCGACCTCTCCAAAATCAACACTTCTGATACATTTTTTTTTTTTTTAACTGAAGGAGATATCTCGTTTGGCAGCGGATCGAGCATTCCACCTCAGATGACCAGTCTGCCTGCTGCGGCTGAACTTTTGCCCGTCTGCTTTCTGCACCTCCTCCTCCATCGCTGCCACACCCCTGCCAGCTCTCCCTGTAAGACCCTCACAGGCTCTGTGGTGCCGCGCTGTACGCCACAGACCGCAGCACATAAATCAGCGGGGCATGAACAGCCTCAGGGCTTGACGTGTATTGCTCTTGTTTTCAGAAAGGAGCCCAAAGCGCTAAAACGCCAAGTTAAAAATGGTCAAAAACACAGTGGTGTAAAAAACAAGAGCCACCCACTGAATGTAAAAATAAAAGTAATATTTGACAACATTATGACCTTTAGTCGTTCAATAAAAAACAAGGGCTTGACCGATTTTGGTTTTTGAACACTGACACACTATTTTTAGGCTATTTTTTGCCAACATCAAATATTTAGTATCTTAATATTTGATCATTTTCATGCCAAAAATTGCAGGTTTTGAGTGTTTCACCCAGACTTTAATTCTTGGCAGTATGGAAAAACCTCTTGAAACAGAAGTTAGACCACTATGGGAAATCTTAAACTCTCCGCCAAAACCTAAACGAATGAAATGATCTTAGGTGCATTAACAGCAGCATTTCGCGGCAGGGCAACAGGCCACTCCTATGCAGTGGTAGCAGAGACTCTGGAAAACATTTACTGCCTTTTTAATGAAGAATTAATTGAGAAAAGCGTAACTGAACAAAAGCTGAATAAATATAAATTGAACTGAAACTTCTATTGCAGGTTACAGACTGCTTTCATAGCTGTGCTCTATCTGCAGTGGGCCACATGATATCCTATACAAAGTATTTAATAAAAAGCCAATATTGGCCTGATACATTGGCAAGGCAATAATAGAGGAAGCAATGATTTCTTTTCTCTATTCAACTGCATTCATACTATGCAGAATCTTTGTTAGAGATCACGAGGAAGAGCTTGCTAAGAGCTACAAAGTAATTTTGTTTTGTATTATTTTGCATGATGGAGGATCATTTTTCTATGTCAGAACTGTGAGTATGTTTGATTTTCATTCCAAATACAGCCACCATTTGAAAACATGGTAACTACTCTTACTAATTTATAGCTGACATGACAGTAAGGCTAAAATCTACAATGTTAAAGTATTTCTCATTGCACCTTTGTGTGCCACATATTTTAGAAGACAGAATCATCTGTCTTTTTAAATTCTTAGCACCAGATTTCATGCGACAGTTTTCTGTCAAAACCATAACAAAGTTTCCTCTCTGCCGTTACAAAAGCTCCTGCTCCACAGTGTGGCTCTCAGACGGTTAGTGTCTTGTTGGACCTTGAACAACATGTGTGCATATTTTCAGTCCCTCCCTTGGAGAGACACATTAGTTCTGGCACTGTCCACCAACCAACGGTTCACAGGCAGTAAAGCAGCCAGGCAGGCAGTCCCTGAGCAGAGGATAACATTCCCGTATAATCTGACCACATGAATCCCATCTTCTCAATGCGCCTATGAAGAGAGGAACAGAGACACATTCTTCAACAGAAACAACATTCAAATCAAACAAGACTCCCGTAGCCATGAGAACCTTATTCCTGCTCAGCCACTGCCAGGTTTGCTCGCTGATGCATCCAAGGAAAACTCCCAAGAACAAAACATCGGCTGGATCCAGATTTTCATTCAAACATGACTTTTTGATTGCACTCATTTTGACATAAATTTATGTGGTGCGAAAACCATCGAGTTAATGCAACAACAACAACAAAAAAAGCTTGAAGTACGAGCGGAATGAAACAAGACTAAAAAATACAAAAATACCAATGATGCAATCCCTCCAAAACCAATGCACCTCATTCAGAGCCTGAAATGAACTACGGGTAATAATGTTAATTGCTCTTTCACACACACACTCACATGCACACAGACACACACACACACACACTTTGGCTGCCATGGCCTGAGTCCTAACCCTGCAGCAACCCTGCGAGAGTGACCTGACCCCTGGGGAGCGAGCAGCTGCCCCCGGCCCATGTCCCATCACGCACACACACACACACATACACATACACACACACATATGGCTCAGGCAGCACGGAGGTACAGGAGAGGCAAGAGGTTTGCCTGCCAAAAGACAAAGTCAACAACAGTGTGTGTCTCCCCCCTTCACTTCACAGCCAGGGAATAACATGTCAGAGAGACACGGGCGCTGGTTCTGAGCAAAAACAACAGCTGAGGAGGCCTTTCCCGCTCTTTTTTAAATCCACTCCATTCAAATTGTAGCCAGTTACATTTGCTCGGACAAGACAGCATGTGGGGGCTTGAATCAGCGGTACGGCCGAGATGTCAGACTGATTTGGAATAGAGCAAGAAGACATAAATACGCGCGTCAAAGGCAGTGATTAATATAAGAGAAAAATCAGCAGACCGTAAAGGCCTCTTTCTGCTAAAAATAGGAAAATGGGACAGGCGCTGCCGCTTTCTTCTCTGTGGCATCACGAAGCCATCCACTGACTTGTGGAGATTTTGTGATGTCTAAATAATGAAAATAACATTGTTGCCATTTTTAACTGTCCTGGCTCAGGGCTTTGTGCAGCAGACAAATGGCAAAACATCTGGATCATCTAATTTTAGCTTCTTGATTCAGACAGACAGATTTAAGGGTACATGCCCGGAGCAAAGCCCTACTTAAAAGTTGAATATGAAAGCAGAATTCAGCTGCTGACGTCAAGAATATTGATAGACCTGTTGTCGCTGTTCAGTTTAACATTTTAACGGTGCATGCCTGAATTCCAAAATTATAACCCATAATGCCCATAATGCGGCCGAGAGTCCACGTGTTTCTCTCCTACAATATCCGAGTTGGATCTGGGAGGGTTTTCTTTCCTGTGTCAGGCTTTCCACTAATATTTCAAAGCTATAACTATGGGTCAGCTTTGGACCAGACGTCCTCTGCACAGTGTTGCCTTTCATTCTGCACTTAGGCAACTGGATACAGTTCAGTATTAAAGATGCCCATATAAAAGATCCAGTGGCAGAAAGTGTCTTCATATCTGATTCTGTGAGAAACGCAGCGTTTCACTCACACAATCGGTTGTTGTTGTTCCATTGTTACTTTTAACAAGCATCTTTTCAGGGCATTTTGAACTGTTTGCATAACCTGATAGCAGGGACCATTATTCGGCGCGTCCCTGAGGGATCTGATTGTTAGTGGTGCCTGGCTGTCAGTCAAAGTTAGAGGACTAAACAGTGGGAGTGGTGGGCCACGACCGAGGCTTATCTGGGAATCAGCAAGGGATTTGTAGCCGTGTGCCTGGAGGGCTCGTGTCCATGCTAAGCCCCTGACTGAAGGCCTGAGGAGGACAAGGGGGCAGGAGGTGATGTGCTGTGCAGGAGGGGCGGGGGTGGCCGGTGGGACAGTGGCCAGCAAGCTGCAAGAGAGGACCTGTTGCGTCTTTACTGAAAGAAAGCTCTGTTTAGTGCTGAATTGGAAAATCATAAAGGATAGGTTCAGTGTTTTTCAACCCGGGCCGTATTGAAATGATGATACCCATCATAAACCCCACCCAAAATGTTAAATTGTTTCACGACACTGGCAGATTACTTTAGGGCTGGGACAAAATGCTTATCTCCTAAATGCTATCATGATACGTGGGAGCTGGTTAGATAGTATTACGATTCTACAAGTATACAAGTACTTGGTATACTTATTTATTGCGCTTTTTGTTTGCTTTTTTTAACACTAGACCATGGGGAAAAGATGAAGCATGCACCTCTAGAAATTGTACATCACATGTCATATTTCTAAAAGCAATGCAAATCATGTACTTGAGTATTTAAGCACTATTGCAACTATTGCAAGTACTGTGATTGAATATTGTGATTTATTGCAGTTTTTATTGTTTGAATTACATCAGTTCAGGAATATTTTTTTTTAAAAGAATTGCGAAACTTCAAACGATTTTTTTTCCTACCGCTAGATTTCATATTTCCATTTAAATGATCCGTTTTGCTGGACATGTCTGAAATGCTGAAAAAGGCATGTGCTTTTTTCAGGCTTGGAGAAGGCATGTGTGTCTTTTTCCAGCTATGGCCATGCCACTGACATGGAGCGACAGAGAGGCAAACTTAAAAACAGCTTAAAATCAGTGTTGCTCTCACAATAATAAGAGGGTTTTGAGAAGCCCCCTCATGATCTCATGATCTGTAATACGCTTTAAGTCGTCTGGGTTTTATAATTCAATCTTAAAAGGTTAAACATAATGCAGTGGGGTCCCTCTCTGGTCTTCCATAAATCAATCTACAAATATTCCTGAAAGCCTTTAGAGCTACAGGATGCAGCTAGAGCTACTGCCCTAATGCATCCCCAGTCTGCAGCAGACACTTGAACCACAGGACAGGAGATTTAAAAAGAGATTAGTTGTCAATAACTGATGACGGTCATTCCAGACAAGGATCTAGCCCCACTGCTTACTTCTGTATGGTAAGAGATTATAATTAGGGAGGAAGGGAGGGAGAGAGACAGACAGAGAGGCAGAGAGAGAAGACGATTTAAACACGTTTTTTTTATATAAATGCAGCTTGAAACTTCAGTATCCAGCTCATACAGTGCGTTCCCAAGCAGCCATGTGCTGCTCCCCCTCCTGACCTTCCTGCTGACAGTATTTTTCTTGGTAGTTGAAGTGGAATGCAGCTGAGAAAGAGACAATGAATGGGAGTCCGTCCAGCGAGCACATGTGTCATTTTGAAAATCACATACACTCTTTGATATCATCATGGGAAGCAACCTCAATACTGTTTGCACTCTCATTTCTTTAATGGATTTAACATGCATATGAAAGGAGACTACTGGCAGCGATCATTTGCAGAGATGCAAAACAGCGGAGATAAATGTGATGCAACAGCCTGTAACTACCCCTGGCCAAATGTCACCCTGTGATCTCAGGATTACTGTATATTGACCTAAGATCTTCCTGTGTTTCTTGGCCAGTGGCAGGGGAGATGGCTAAATTTGAAATTAACAGCTAAAGAACCAGTTCAATTATAGAAAGCCTGGCAAACAATCACGGAAAACATAGAAAGATCCCACTGCAGTCAGTTGATAACATTTACACTTAAGAATAATAATCATCTCTCTGTCTTAAAGCTTTATCACACACTGCTGAAAGTCATATGAGCTCCTGGAGGGAGATAGCGTGTGACAAAAGTGGTAATATTCTTAATTTTCAAAGCACTTTTCAAAATACAGCCATGGGGCATTTTAACCAATGACAGAATTTAAACTGAGAGACCAAATCAGGATTAAAATGTAAAGAGCAACGGAAGGGCCAGCAATAAACACAAAAGTGAGAGCATTAAAAGGGTAAGAACAATTAATAAAAGATGATTACATAACAGCAAATGCATGTCAGGGAGTTTTAACAAAGGATGATAAAAAGGTGATAATGATTAAGTTAAAAAAAAAAAAAAAAGATACCAATTTGAAAATGACACCAATTTATAATGAAGTCAATGACACTCATTTGGGTAAACTTTATCCTGATTTGAAAATGGCACTGATAATACTGATTTGATTCTGCGTTGGTTTTTTTTGTTTTTGTTTTTTTTAATGATGCCGATGTACTCGTCCTTGTGCAGATCATTCAAAGGTCCCTTTGGGAAAACGCTTTCAGACTTGCCTTTGAGCAGCCATCAGTGCTCAGGTTCAGGTTAAAAGATTTGATCACAGTATCTCTGTATAATCTGGCACTGGTTAGGGAGGACGTCTTTAATATTGACTGCAATTAGGCTTTTTGACAAACCAGCTGGGTGTTGGTAGGCCCCATGCATAATGCAGTGCCAGCTCCGTCCATCCCCCATCAATGTTGGGGGCTACGCAATTAGGCCACCATAGCCCATGGGGGAATGGCACTCCAGACAGAGAGCAGAGCCGGCCAACAAAGGCCGTCATGTAGAGAAAGTGTGACATAAATTAGCCCTTTGAGCACAACAATGCTTTGTAGCATTGCGCCATTCCAGCATTAGCAACCATTTGCAGTTTGCAAATGCGTCCCGTGCAGCAGCGCCAAATGGACTGTAACAAGTTGTGTGTTTGTTATTATACAGGACGCAAGAGGATGTGTGAGACGTCACAACACTATTGTAAGAGCCGGGTGGGATGCCGCTGACCGGCTACGGGGTGAAACGGGAGAAAGTCTGACAGACCAGAGAAAGGTCAGGACATGAAACAGCCCCGCTGGCGGTACAGGTTTATGTTAACACAGGGTGGTCCATGATGATTCCAGCATGCAAAAATGTCAATGAAGATATTCAGGGTGAGGGGGAAGAGAGAGTAGAACACACACATGCACACACACACAGCGAAGGGCTGTGAGAATTGGCCCGGACAATGTTCCATTGAAGGGAGGAAGACAATGAAGCCTACAGACATGGTGCTTCTCGCAGTCTTTTTTTATTTTTTTCCACCAGGCTGCCTGGGTGAATGGGTGCAGAAAAGAGCGCTGGTCACAGTAAGCCAATCCTGCATCTTAACACCCTGACATTTTGGGGAAACAGCTGAATTCCCTCAGTGAAAAACCCCTCCCGCTCACAGCCATGATGTGTCCGGCGGTGGTGGGGCTGAGCTGGGAGTCTTCCCGGCATTTTTGTGGGCTAAACATGCAGCTTGGCTTGCACTAGAAAGACATACCAGACGTGTGAAGCATTCAGCCCTTTCCTGTCTGAAAACTTGGGAGATGGAACTCGCAGAAACAACAGTGCAAACAACTGAGCCCTTCCAATATGAATTATGAAGACAATCCATTCATTTTGAGCGCGCCTGAAACATGAATGCAGTAACTGAAAGTCTTGCCGTTTCAACATTTGATCCAACAAAATTAAGCGTGCGCCGAACTGCTGTGGAGCGCACTGAATTTGGAGACACAGTCTAAACAGCAGATTCATGGTTTACATTAGGGTGTGGAGCCAATGCCCGTTCACATTACCCACCCATACATCATGTGAATGTCTCAACGTCATGGGGAGTTTACCCCGCAGACGGAGAGACAGTCAGAGATAACAGGAGAGGTGCTGGATCCTGTCACTTCCTCCTGCCTTTCCCACAGGTGTTTCCTCTGGGCTGAAGTCAGCATCATGCCCCTGACGTCAATCCCTGGCTCTGTTCCATGACCCCTTCCCATCAATCTCTGGACCAGGACGTTGACAAAACCCCTGTGTCAACCAACAGAGACCTACCCAGACCCTGCAACTGTCAGCAAGGAAGCATAACAAAGACACAAAGGAGGCAAATACTGAGATGATTTACTCGCCGAATATCAACAGCCACTACTAATCTTTCTACAGTCCTGAGATGGCATTTTTATTATGTAAAGTATGCAAGTTAGTGCTAAAATCGTTCTAATGGCTCTGCTTTGAGAATATTGCATAATGTTAAGCTGCGGCTGTGAGCTGTATTACAGAATGTGAGAGAAATCCAGCAGCAGGATGATGGCCGAAAAATCAACCTTGACACTTGACGCACAAAACAGTGACAGGGTGCAATGAGGCATGGGATAGCTGCCTCTCCTCGGTTAACAATGCTGAAAAATGGCATTGGAAATGACCCTCTTGAGAATTACAGTTAGTTCTGCCAGACGTGGAATGAAGGAGAGCAGAGCGGAAATATACAAACAGAATTGCAAGAGGAAGAAGAGGGGGAAAAAAAAGAACTGCAGCCACGGCTCACTGAATTTTTCACCAGACCACAATCTCCAGACAAACCTCAACAACTGTCAGAAAACAAAGTATGACGAGTTAAGAGGAATTCAAAATTCAGCCTCATCTAGCTATCAAGCCTATACGGCATGATGTTAAAATGACACAGTCCGCACATTTTTTCAGAGATCAAAATGGCAAATTGAGAGAAAGCAGCCCCTGCAGATGTTTTCAGAGCATTTACTGGTAAAAATCTACTACAAGGCAATGTTGGTTAGGATATATGATGCACCCGGATCTGGAGACAGGTTTATATTGTGACTCAGCCAGAGATGGGCTGGGTGTCAAAACGAGGCAGTAACCTCATCACGAGACGTCTCTCTGGGCTTTTTGGCCTTTACTCATAACAGACTTTTAATATTTAAGCAGGCTGACGCATTTCCTGACCCATCCCCGGACCCAGCCATGACCAGGAAGTCTGCCCCCGCTCACAGGGGAAAGCAGAGAAGAGGGAAAGGGAGAGGGAGAGAGGGAGAGAGAGAGACACAGAGAGAGGGACAGTCCAAATCAAAAACAGATGCTCGTCTTGGTTACATGGGTGATTCAGCATTTCAAAACTGAGCGGACTCACAGCCCAGAGCTTGTGGAGCCGAACCCAAGGCCCATCTAATCCTGTTGTTTCATACTTCCTGGGCAACGGCTCCTGATAACAATTTCCATTTATGCTACTAATTTGCCAGAGTAACTTCTCTGGTTGAAATCTCTTCTTCAATCAACAGCTTCATCCTAGTTTCTGACCCATGGGACGATAAATATAGTGGAAGGGTGATGTTGACACACCTGGAAACTAACCTGCCACTTTTCCCATGGGAGTACAGTTCTTGGAGCAGCCCGGTCATCGGGGGAGACATTTCAGAGACATGACATTAAACAGCGAAATCTGTTAGTCATAACTCTCTTGTCAAACCAAGCAGCCACTCTTCTGTTTTTCTGTTCTTTTTCAACAGGGACTCTCAAAGTTTTGATGACTTGCAGGGCCAATTTAGGGACCCGACATACTGGACTGAGGGCTGCCCGAGGAAAAAAAATGAACACAAAATAATTCCAAAACAAATGTTTTCAAGACATGCCAATTGTGAATCATGTGAGAAATGTGTGTTGTGTTTTCTGGAGGAGAAAAAATCCACTGGCCATTGTCCATTTGTAGATGTTTTAATGACAAAGGTCGTGCATGTCTACAATTTATGCTTTGGAAATAGTTTGCAGCCAGTAATGTAAAAAATACACAATTTGTAGTTAGTGAGGCTAAAACAGATTTGGGCAGTTAAATTTCTCAGTTAAAATTATCCAAACATAATTGTGCGCTCCTCACCCACAAACGTGTCCTACATTTTGTAATTAGTATCACAATGGCATTTTAAGTTTAACTCCTTGTGCCTTGCATTCACCTGCTTGCAGATTAGGGACATCACTTTATACGATCTGTGAAGTACAGTGAAGTAAGCGTAAAACACATCTTGTGAGTTCACGTCTCACGAGATGCCTGGTTGCCATGCAGCTACTTCTAACTCAACAACTTAGCTCACGGGGGGCAGTTTTACCATTTACAGAGTATTTCATCATGTCACCTTGACTCATTGCTGCCACCAGGAAGGTTTCCAAGGGCCGTCGCTGACCCGTAGGCCACACTCTGAGAATGCCTGATCTTCAACAAACCAGTTAAATCCAACAAGCTTCTGTAGCTGCTCAGTAAGTACAACCAACTACAGGTCATCTCATCCAGTCTAGGGTCTGTGGGTCTGCAACAAATGACTTACAGCAACAAGGCCGTAGAGCCCAGCCCAGTCATTGTCTGACAGGCGAGGACGCCTCCTCACGTGCTGCTGCTGTCCTCTTCCTCTGAGCTGGGAAGCAATCCTTCATAACAGCATGTGTCCTCCAGCACAGGCTATACTCAGCACAGCTGAGATGCAATGATGGGAGATGCAATAAGATTAATGTAGGCGTAATGTGGTCAGGAAATTGTTTTTTGTTTTCAATTAGTGCTTTATCTTCGATGTAAAGCGTGGCTGATGAAATACTGACTGACATGAGGAAGATGCAGTGCCACTAATGAGAAAACATCATGTAGATTAAACTGATTTCTAAAACCTGAAGCTCAAGCCTATGCATGATATTTTTAGGTCATGCACTTGAGAGAGGTGAATCAAATGGTTTATAACAATGCAGGCTATTGGAGCAATTAATTTGATTTGAAAGCCACAAAAAGTGACTGTTCAGAGGAGGGAGGAACTGAGCAACTGCACTGCTGTCTCGTTCTATTACACTGAGCTTTCCTGTAGTAAATCTGAAAGCTCTGGTGTATGGATAATCCACCAGGAACATTAGTCAGACTATTTATATTAACTCAGAATTATAGTCCATTTGACAAGGCATAGCCAGCAGTCCTCCATGGAGTCACGTTGCAGCCCAGGCTTAACTCCCTCTGCACGGGTCAGCAAGGGTTGAAGGTGCACAGATGATACTAATCCAAATACTAGGGATTCCAGCAACCTGTTGTTAGCTACGCTCTGGTACTCAATTCGATCTTGACTAACGTTGCACTGAATCTAAATTATCTAGCCAACATGCTTACTACCATCAGATGCCTGTGAAACAAATACGCCAATGTTTCCAGATGTCCCAATGTGCTCTCTCTGGAAGATATTCTGCTTTATGACCCCATGGGCAAAACACATGATTGGGTCTGTCTCTAGGCGAAATTGGAGCCCTTCTGATACATATCGAGGGGAAAGTGGATTTTCTCTTCCAAACATTATGAGACATCTGATATCTGAACCCCATACAGAATTGAGATCAGATGTTTGGTCTAGATTACCCAAAAATCCAATCTGCTAGGGACAACAAAATGCTGACTTCAGAGTAATTTTGTTGAACCATACTATGAAGTAAGACTAAAGGCTTAGATTATCAGAGTTTAAAAATCCATTCAGCACCCTCCAATGTGTTATGCTGCATTTGTTGGTCCAGCTTTTGTTTTCTATCTCCCCAGCCTCACATTAGTCATGATTGGTTCAATTCACTGTGGGCTGTGATTGGAATACTAATGCCAGTTTACTACAACTCATCCATCATTTAAGGCTCAGGACGTTGCCATATGCTGATTCAAAGTCTGAGACACAGCATGCGCAACCTGTGGCAATACCGGATGGCTTGGTTGAAAGGGAGACAACCTCAATTGAGCTGAATGACAGTCATGTGGATTGGCTATTAGATTTCATTGCACTTAATAAACTGTGCACACTCTGGCCGGTTGTGCGCTGAAGGAAGCGGGAGAGCAGGTCCTCTGTTTGCGCTGGCAAAAACCCCAGGTCTTTTGTCACCTCTTTGGATGTCCTATAGAAGTAGCTGAGCACAGTGTTCAGAATGCAACACCCTGCTTTGCATGGCTCTTTGTGTGTGCAGTGTGTGAAACGTCTTGCTATTCATTAAAATGAAATGAGAGGGAGAGCCAGGGCTCATGCAGCGAGTTCCCCTCCAACACAAAAGGCTCAGGGATGACATCATCCCTGCATCCCAAAGCATTTCAGGGTTTAATCTCCACCAATCTTGGAACCCTATCGCTACCGTCTGATGACGATTTCGTCTCTAGGGGCAACGGCCAATATTTCAGGGCTTCCGGTGTAGCTACTTCCGTTTCTGTCAAGGGTCAAATATTTCTCCCCATAATACACAAACTTTGATACTTTTTGTCAATGTTTTGGGTCCAGATAACATTTCAACCAATGAGTTGCACCTCCTTCAGGTGTTTAACCAGAATGTCGCTATCATTACACCAACTATGTACTCACTTCTCCACCAATTCCCTACATAGCTGTACTAAATTCAAGTCCATGCGCTGCAGCTGCAGAGTTGACTTGCTTGTTTCCTGAAGTCTACCCTAGAGCCTTGTCTTTAATAATCAATCCGAGGCGACCTTCCAACAGCTGCCCTACATTGCTTTGGAGGGATCCTGGTGAGCTCCGAGGCTCCAACTGGCAAAAGCCCTTCATCTTGTCTCATTTTGAAAAGATGAAAGGTTTTTCTTTCGCTTACGATGGTACTAATGGTGCTGTGCCTTCTCGGTGAGGGGCGAACTATGCTGCGCGGCTTGTGGTCTAAAAAACATTGCATTAGGTCAGTTTGCATTCCCTCACATCAAGGTGACAGCAGGGTGACACCAGTCGGACATTTATCTTCCAGGTGTGACACCTTGCCTCTCTGGGATTGAGCAGAGGAATGTGGGCTAATCCCTGATTAAGACACGCTGCCATCAAACTGCACACTGCTGACTTAATCCCTGTCGCTTTCATTACCTGGAGTTGTTAGCTCCAGTACACACAGAGCTCAATGACACCCTTGAACAAGATGGTGAAAATGCCTGCAGGCCAGCTCTATTGAGCTCTCTCAATCATGAAATCAAGGACATGGGTGAAAAATTAAAATAGCAGAATAAACTCACATGAGTGGGAGGGATGGTAGCAGAATGTGCAGTTCAGTGCGTCTGATGTGGTAATCACAAGCAGTGATCATTAAAAAGATGCAAGAGAGGACACAGTACCATTTTTTTGTGTTTCAGACCTTATCTAAAAATATGCATCCATTACAAGAGATGCTTCAAAGGGTTCACACTCTAACACAATGAATGCAGTTGGTATGTAGTGCATTGTACTGGCCTGCTGTAGGTATCAGCGGCAGTTGTTTCTGCACTCGAAAACGGATGCGACAGTGGCCAGCTTGATGTCAGAGAGCTGTTTTTCCAGTTACTATAATGTGTGTGTCCCCCACCCTTGCTGGCCAAAGTCACAGTCTTGGGAGGAACACCCTTGGCTGAACAGAAGGTCCACTGACATAGATTCAAAATGGAAAGAGGTCAGTATGAAATAGAGCAGAAGCAACAAGACCACGCAGCAGAAATCCCTTCCAGCTCCATGCATCTGGAGAAGCAGATCTTCCAGGAGGACAACAAATATCCTCCAAACGCCCAAAAAACAAAACACAGCACGCTCAGCAGGACTGTTTGTCAAAACCATGAACTGAGAGGACCCTGATGCTTGGAATTTGGCATGACTCCTTGCTTACATTGCAAGGGAGATAATCTAAGTGCCATTATGAATTTACCGTACTGTACGTGCATTTGCTGTGCAACCTTCCATGTATACAACTGTCAGGAGCAGGAATCGACCTCAGCCTGAATTCACAATGGGGGTCCCAATTCAGCAATAAGCATGTTTCTGTAAATATGGATTAAATATGAGATCCCTTTAAGTAAACGGATATCTTGAAATGGCAAGAATCCCACTTGAAACCAACTGAGGATATACTTTCCACTTCAAAATTGATATCGTGAAGACATGCAAAACAATGTAGAGGGAGCAAAAACAAAGCTCAAACTGATTGTAAAATTGTGTCCAATCCATGTTTTATTTGGCTCAGGACTGCGATGGACAGAAAACCCTTTCATTTTTAACCTCTGCAGCATATCTTTTATCTAATCAAAGGCTAGTTGGATGCATATGACCTGAGGAAAACAGTCATAAATAAAATCGAGGGATGTATTAATCACAGACAGAGCTAGAGTTACAGTTTAGGTATTTTTAACCGAGCTTTGTTTGTATATTTAAGATCATTTATTGGGAACAAGACCCAGAGATGCTTCGCTTTACAAACAGTTTATCCAGCAGCCAGGGATTTTTTTTTTCATCTCTCACAGAGCAAGAGTTTACGCCACATGCTCTGCATTCCTCCGTAGCAGGCATCTCCTGGAATCTGACATGCCCCCCTTGTCATCTGACTTTGGGTCACAAATCCATCCATCCAGTCGCGCTCTCACAGGCGCTGCAAACACACAAGCAATAAGCGCCACAGGTCACTGGCCTTGGATTCCCTGCCTGTCCAGGCCGTCCTCTGCCAGGGAAGGCTCCCTATGAGTCAATGACATGCCCATCAGCATGAAGGCAGCCTCACATCAGCACCCCGCCCCCAGCTGTTCACATGGAAGGAAAGGAAGGATCATCGGGGCTCACTGCCCTGGGCCATTCAGATTCAATGAAAAGAGTCTGTCTCTCAGCGGAAGCAAGGCTGTTTCTGGACAATAGTCATATTCTGCTGAAGGACTGTTAGGGCGCAAGGACGGATCATCAAGGACGCCACAAGTCCTGCCAAACAGCAAAGAGGGCGTGAGCAGACTACCCTCTCAAGCTTGGCACAGATACCAGAAGCATTCACGGTGGTTTTTGCTCATCTTCAGAGTGTATTTAAGTGCAACATAAAACCTCGAGGCTGGGAAATAAAGGTCAGGCAGTAAACGATGGCCTGACCATCGCAGTGTCCATGAAGTGAATCATCTTTAGATGTGGTTGCACTGAAGTTATCATCATTCTAGCTAATTTTAAAACAAATAACTCATATGAGCTATCACATGAGACTCTGGTTCGTAACCAAGTGCGACCACTTGCAATATTATCCTCTAACAGTATGTTGAGTGTGACCTCAAATTAACATGTCAGTGGGGAGAAACCAGCGCAAATGTTACATGTTGCCAATGTTGTGCTGGAGCAAACACAAACACACAAATTCCTGTGGCCGTGTAATCATTACGGACCACTTTCTCAAACCAGATGTGGAGAGCATCATTGGTTGCAATCACACATCTGTCCGAGTTGGCGTATCCATAGAGACTAAACACAGAATACACATACAGGAAGGGAAACTGAACAGGCACAATCTGTCCAAGTGATTTTTGGGCCCTGGAGTGGTCAGTTCATTCACCAGATTGTTTGCCATCTCCAACACAAATTACACGGCGAACGGAAAGTGCTACAACAGCATTATGCCGCAACAGCTTGAAAGGGGAGAAGAAGATGGCAGCGATAGAACCATACACCGAACGTTTTTAAATTTCATTGCAAGTTTTGGCCGGAACGCTCAATGGTGAATCGTCCAGCAATCTAAGCTTACAGTAAGTACAATGAAAACACACCACATGTGAGAGGTAATCATGAAGAATTGATTTCCTGCATGACTTTACACGTGCAGGAAGTGGTGTGTCATGCAAATACACAACTAAATGTGAAAAGCCTTGATTTTCCTATTCCGGGCCTGCTTCCTTCCAGCTATCCACCTCCAGGGTTGTTACATAACATTTGCACTGCTTATAGCTCCACAAAGAAGCTATCTGAATGCTCTCTCAAAACCTCATTACAGGCTTCAGTGGCTGGAAGAATATGTTTTTACTTTGTCCCTTCGATGTCCGCTCTAGTCATTTAAACATCCTTGACACTGGATAAGGCTCTCACCTCTTGACATAAACTAGAGGAATGCTCACAATAGCTTTATATAGAACACAGGAACATCTCTCCCCAAGTGGGCCTTTGATCCTCTTCAGCCGGCGAAATAGCTGCAGCCAAACAGTTCATGTGTGGAGCCTTATTTTCATTCCACATTCGCAGCCCTGGCCAGATAAGAGATAGCTGGACTGAAGTTCATGAAAGCACAGAGGAAGGGATCTGTGAGCTCTCGATAACAAATTAGGTAGCTGTTAACAGTGCTGCCTCGCTGTAACCTTGCCATTTAGCACACGGAACATGGAAGGAGAAGGTTTTGTGTAAATACCCCTCACTCAGCGCTTCCCGAGATGTGCCTTTCTCCAGCCCAGATGGCAGTCATTAAGGTGCTGCTGCCAAGTCTGGAAGTCTTTGATTTGGAGCAGAGATTCTATCTCTGTGAGCGCTGCACACACACACACATGCACACAAACAAACACACACACATATATGTAAAAGGACCCAGGCATAGAAGGCAGGCAAGCAGGCACTGAGACACCCCACACAGCCTGAGAGGCTCTTGGCTCCTGGTCTGGGGAAGAGATGTGGGTGTAGAGGAATTCCTGCCTTATTTATCTAACCTTTGGTGCTATGCGTGCACAGCAGTCCGAGCGCGAGGCGGTGCATGCATGGAACCCTTCAGTTTCCTCTGATCCGGCGCTCAGTGACACTGTTTGAACTGACTCCTTTGTGGGCATTTCAGTGTCATGTGGGCACTTCATTAAAAAGGGAAGTCAATTCAAAGGTAAGAGGAATTCCTGTCACGAAGCATTTCCTCCAGTGAGCTTTCCTTGTGTGGCTGTGGTGTCTTATTACAGGTTACAGTCAACTGGCCTCTCTTCAAACAGATGGACACCATCATCACTGCTATTTGAAATCCCATCACCACAGCAACAGGAAGAGGCTATGAAAATTTTGACAATCTGAGGGCCACCATATATTTTCTGACTGATTCCACCTCCTGCCTCAAGATGCTGCACACATGCAAGAAGGCCTTCATCCCTTTAAGACACGCTTTCCCCTCTGAAGACGCTCTCCATTAAGTGGCTTAGTCAGAGTCCATGTGATAACTCATATGGCTGCTACTCATCCTCATGCCCACTGTAAATAATGGCTGACTTGAGGATGCTGCGAAAATGCTGCTGCGTCCAAATCTGACTGATACTTCTAATTAGGGCTGTTCTAATTCAAACACCAAACATCCAATTAACGGGTTAATTATTGCCAGTTAGATTTGAGCGCGATCCATATTGTCGCAATGTGTTCCAACACACAACATAACATTATGCAAGGAGTTCAACACGATATGACTGAGATCACTGCAGTCTTATTTGCAGCGACGACTTGCTGAGTGATCGTAGTACTATTCTATCACCACGAAGATAAAAATGTCATGCTGATGTGCGCAACAGTTCAACGGGAATTTTAGGATACGGAGTTACACATCTCCAACGAAACTGCGCTTACCTAAACCGGGGTGAATCTTTAATACAGTCTTCAAAATCCACCGTCATCTTGGGCTGGAATGAAGTTTTGCGCGATTAAAATGCGGATTTCATCTCCTGGGCAGAGTGAAGCAGAGATGTAAGTATCCGATTGAGCGCCGTCCGTCTCTGAGCTGCTGCCACAGCGCTCACTGCGTCCTGCTCTGCTCGCTCCGGCGCTGCCTCGGCGAGCGACCCACTGACGCCTTCACGGGATTTTCCCTGAGCTCGTACTTTTCAGTTGTCATGTTGTGAACGCGGCCTGACGCGCATTCCCAAGTGCTCTTGGTGGGAAATGATGCCGCATTCCCACGATATGGGTGTGTAGTTTACTTTTACAAGCAACGACTTGGATGTGTGGAAGAAGTTTTCAGTCACTGCTGTCTTATTTTGCGATCACCTGTTTATATTTAGCCTAATAGTCATACTCTGGAATTAATGTTTTGCAGCATCTTACGAGCTGTGGTCAAAAAATGGCTTAATCGTGTGTATTATATCAGAAATGGATTTAAGGACTAACTACACTTAACTGCACACATTCCCTCGGCGACATCAGACTTCAGCAGATCAAGGAAATCAGACTCCCAAATAGTACGGACGAGGAGAGTAACATCCATTTTTCCCATATGACATGAATACAGAATAATAACAAAGTCAGGGGTGTTGGTTTCTGTATTCTGCTGTATTTACAATTTCGTTCATGTGCGCTGAACGTGTAGCAACCCTAAGTTTTCCGACAGCACCTGAAAGCAGCACATGCGTAACAGTCCGCTGCATGAAAATTAGTAAGGCACTGACGTCACATGCCACATCGTTTGAATGAATAGCAAATCCATTTCATATGAGTATATTGCTATTGCAATTGTATGAAAAATGATTTCCTCTCGTCACAGCTGAAAAGAGACCAAGCCATTTTTTATACAAAATAGCAGAGGTTTGTCTTTATCTGTGTTTACACAACTAGAATTTTGTTCTGATTATTGTACGGTCTTTTATATTTTCTGTTATTCTGTACATTTTCACTAAATATGGAGAACAAAATTAGTTGCCACCATAAATAAATGATGATCGAGTAATATGTGCCATATTAGCGGACATTTTACATTTGAGGGACATAATTACAACCTGGTGGCTCTCATTCTCCCCTCATATTGAGCCAACATCAATGTCAAATACATGAAAGTGTGATCGGCCTGATAAAATATTGAAAGTGAAAGAAATTTGCTCCAGAAATGACTGGAGAATAACTTAGGGTTGTTGTTTGGTTAAACATTATGACGGCCCAATAACACTGTTAGTTATAATTTTGTGCAGCCTAAACTGTGGCCTTTTGTTGCAACATGATAACTCTAAATATGTTTAGTGGTGAGGAGATCTTGCAGCTGTAAGGCAAAGATGCTTCCTTACATGTTTTGTCAAGACCAGATCATCATTTTTTTTTCCTGCCTTGCAAGTCCATCTTTCAAATGTAAAGGTGTGGCACACTGAAACCAACAGTGGAATTCCCCAAAAATCCATGTGATTTGCAGTCATACCGTCTTCCAGTGAAACTGTTAAATGACGTTTGCGTCTATTTCTCCAGCAGCATCTAATATAGAGGCTATTATTAATTCACAGGAAGTGGGAAAACCATGGGAGAGAGTGCCTACTTGAGATTCCACAGAAGTTTTTTTTTTTTTTTTTTATAGTTCATTGTTCTTTGTTATCCCCAAACTGAAAGGCCCTGATGGGAGATGATCTCACTCTCTCTCAGCTGAGGTGTCTTGGCTATACACCACCACTCACTGGCAAACCAGTTTGTCAGACATACTCAACTGTGAAGTGCTTTGTGGTGACTATTTGTGTTTATTTCATTAATGCTACTGAAAATCAGATATCATTGCCATTTCCATTTCCAACTTCTAACGTAACACTTTATGTGACAGTTTGTGCTCACAGTTTATAAAACCAGGGCCACCAGGTTTATGGACGAAGCTGGAAGCTCTTTATGGACCCCGCCAGTCGAAGCAGATGCTGCAGAGCTTAATAGACTCCACTGTTGGAACATCCACTCCTCTCCCCACCCATGGGTGACTGTTCTTTTACGTAAATGTCCTTTACTGCTTTAGGGGCTAAAATTAGACAAGCTCAAATTAACAGAGATAACTCTGTCTTTTGACTCTTTGTCTCTTTCTCTCACATGCACTCCCTCTCTCTCTTTGCCTTATCCCTGGTTCCCTTTTCCAAATCTGAGATCAAAGCAATTACTGCTTCTTTATGAAATTGATGACTCAGCAGTCGGCTGATCTGAAAGTGCACATTCGTGGAGAAAATTAAAAGAAAACGTGGGCGCAGGAAGGGAATATGGACTTTTCTGGATTTTACTACAGCAGCAATTGAGCTTAGCATGCAAAAATTAGGAAAACGCATCTACAACATCTACTGTATATAACCACCATGGCACGTTGCAGTTGCCACTCCTTGGCAGCAGTGGCTGTGGGACTGACTGTACTGTGTGATGACAACGTCCCTTTATCAGCTTTAGGATTTGGGAAGGTAATCAGTAACCTCTTTGAGGCAGATTATCATCCATGGGATGAACTGGCTGGTGTTTGATTGTAATCACTTCAGATTATATAAAGTGGGTTCTTGTCTCAGGCTGCCTAGTTATGATATCAGTAATGGATTGCTCATGACCCCGTCTCCTGCTGCCGTTGTTTCCGACACAGTAGCTGCATGGCATCAACCAGGGGCAGTAGATGGAGGCTTTCATGCCTTTGTGTTGCGGGTGTGAAGAGCGGAAGAGCTGTCGACTCCCATTTTTGCTCCGGTGAAAGGCCCTCTCATGGCAGACATAAGCGCTACTGCAGTGTGGAGCAGGGAGAGATGTGTGGGTCTCTGGGAGGGTGACCTACTTTTGCTCCCCGCTCTCCGAGTATCCCATTCTCCCCTCTTTGGTCTTGTGGAGGGAGCTGCGACTTGCACAACTGAGCACACAGCTTGTAACGTTATTCCTTCTGACTGCAGGTG
>OMLB01008442.1:76142-113351 GCA_900302555.1 Myripristis jacobus | reverse complement strand
GGGGGGGGGGGGGGGGGGGGGTCATCTTGCAATATGACAACCATGCTCACCCTGCTGGTGGTAGTGGTGTTTGTGTGTGTATGTGTGTGTATATGGTAAGTGTACATCAACAGTTAAAATATCATAACATCACACATACATACTATAATATCATACTCCTATGTTAGCGATTAAAGAGTTTTCAATAACAGTTCAAAATCTCAAATAGAACTTATTTTTTTCAAATCCAAAGCATAAGACTGTCAGATGTAGATGATTATAACAGTGACAGCATAATTTATTATTAACCTCATAGAGATTAATGTGATTGGGATCATTTGATACCACGCATTTCAAGAATAATAATAATATCCACTGCCTTTTTATATAGCTGAGAGAATCTGCAGAGAGCATATCCATTTTTTTCCTGCAGGTCCTGGACACCTGGAGCACAAATGAACACTTTCTACAACTTAACTGGGGCGGTTTTTATTGTTTTGCCGCTGACATACAGGATCCACAAGAGTACAGTCATTCCTCACTATCTGTTTGTCAATAGTCATTAATAATCTGGTTAAATTTGTCTTTTTGGAAGCATTAAAATGGTAGTAATTTTACAACAACACAACATGTGCCTTTTGGTATTAACACTTGCACACTGTATTATTCTTGGCCACAGCGGGTCCCACTCAAAGGCTTTTGACACATGACCTGTCTAAAATTGAAATGCACAACAGCAGAAGCAGATTGCACTCATGCTAACATTGGTGATGACTTATTCAGCAGCCTTGCCAATGCAGATTAGCTGATATCTCAGGCAGACTGCTTCACTCCCTTTGCAGCGGAAAGCATTGCTCTTGGGTGTGATATGCCTCCCAGCAGCAGCTCCTCTACATCACTGCCACTGCAGTGAAAACTTGTAACTCCACTTTTGGGGATTTTCATGTTGTTGCTTGAGCTGACGGTTATCTATGGGTGGAGCCGGTTTCGTGATCTAGGTAACCCAGTCAAAACCTGTGATAGAACTCCACAAATCATTAAACAAGGCTATTTTTCTAAGATCCTGACGAGGTAAGATGTCATTCATCAGGAAAAACCTGAGGGCAAAAACATGTCAAGACTAATTCCTTTAGACTGACTTATCGGGTTTTAGTTTTATTTCTCAGGTATGAGATGAACATATGCATAGGAACTCCACATAAAATTAATCCACAACAGATTCATTAATGTGATTTTAGGTATATCATAAGCACAAGACCTCTCAGGATGTCAGTCTTTGAGGAAGTAGGAATAAATAGGCCTCTCTCTCAGGAGTCGTGAGTTTTGACCTTGGCTCCATTGTGCTTTAATCGTGTTATGGTAAGCCTAATTGCTTAAGGAGTCAGAGACTGACAGCCCCTCGGCTTGGACAAAGTCTTTATCCACTGGAGGGTTTTTTTTCAAAGTCTGCAGCGGGCTACATGCTGTTTCTGTCACTGAAAAAGTGACAGCCTCCCAGAGTGGTTAGGGTGAGCGGGGGGACAGGGTCAGCGACAGAACAGCTGGAACAGAAACAAAGGAAAGTGCTTTGTAGGAAGTCAATTTCATCGTGTCAGCCAGTATCAAATATTCAGAGGCCTAAAAGCAATCGAAAACATCACCGCCAAGTATGTATTGACTATGGACATCAACGAAAAACAGGGTCAGGGAGTGCTTAACTCCCTGCATGGAGACAGTATGAAAACTGACATCATTACAAAAACAAAGCAGATGATTTCATTAAGGGGGGAAACTAGCCCTAGTCCATCACCAGTTATCACTGATGGAGCGTTTAGTGAGTGGCACCATACATAAAAAGAAAACTGCAAGTAAAGATGCTGTCAAGCCTGACTTGAATGACTCAATTTTGGAGTCTGAGCCATACATGCTCTATGTAAGACACATGAAATCAACATTCTAGTATTTCATGGGAAGATTTGTAATGTGGTCATCCTGCACTTCTCAAAAATAAAAGATGCAAGGATGACAAAGGTCCTACCTTGGGAAAATAACATAAATGATCAAATTCTGAAGCCAAGGCTGTGCAGAATACAGGGGAAAGAGGGGGGGAAATTAGTTGCAGGCAGAGTTTATCAATAATGCAAATGAACTGCTCTCACCTGTGTGTGAGGAAGATGTTAAGCTGTTTACTTGAATAAGGGTTAACCAACAAAACAAGAACCTGCGAGTGCTTTATTGTGTAGACTTGGCTTTCATCTCAAACGCCGTAAACGCTGCCGCCTGTGCCGGGACTTTTAGCTCAGTTCTCCGGGTCTGGTATCAAAACAGGTAGGACCGATGAAGGTGCTTATTTGTTTTTCTATGCACTTTGTTTTCGGGAAAGTAGGGCAAGATGAGCTGCAGGCTTTGTCAGTCCCCACCCCCTGAATCACAGCACACAATGATACCCCCACTCACACTAACACATACACACTCAACTGAGCTTGGATACAGCAGTGAACTATATCAACTTTGTCATAACCTCAATGTCAGGGGTCAGAATGAACACGTCTTTGTCCCAGTTATGTGTATTTCACTCCTCATATCTTTCGCAGCTACTTCAGCAAACAGAAACATTCCTCCTACCATCCTTTGTTTATGCCCTCTAAAGATATTTTTAATTTTGACTACAGTGACTGTTCCCATTCTTTCATGGTGCCATCTCCTGTTCATTGGATCAAACCCCAGATATCATGCTTTTGGACATGATGGGTTAGATTTAGCATCAAATGACCAAAAACAAAAGATCTGGGGGAGGGAGTGCCTTGTGTCTGTGGCGGAGTATGTCTGAATGAGGCAGCCTCCTCTTGGGTATGGATGGACTAGATACTGAGAGGCACTGAGAGGCTGGTGTTGCTAGGCAATGGCTCGGTGCTGAGGAAGGCAGGATGATGGGGGAATCCTGCAGACGGGCGCGGGAGCTGCTCCCTGTCGAAGTCATGCTCACTGATTCTGTGACGTCCCAGTTTCCCCTCACACCTCTCTTCCACAGTCCACCTGCTCTCTGTGTACTATTGAGTTCATAACTGTGGTGATGGGCATGTAACATCTGATGAATGTGTTTTGCAACATAATTTACATTGTTTAATTAAAGACAAAAGATATACTTGGATTAAACTGTCTTGTGTGGTCTACAAATGTAATCAGTAATCATTTAATGTTGATAAAGTAATGACATTTGTATTACACAATGTTGGGCTAAAGCTATAAATGGTGCATGAATTGTTTTTTCTCCAATATTTGAGGTTTTGAGGCATTTATTCCTAATAATATAAATATGCTATGGTTCAGCTGAATGAAGAGAGCAAAAGACTTGAAAGACATGAAGACATGAAACAGGACATCATTTTATGTCACAATGCAAAGCATCTGCATACCGGCCCAGTGAGAAAGAAATGTTAGAATAAAAACTTGATCCTTAGCACTGAGATAACCAAGAGGACTGAAAGGCATCAGTGCAGGACACTAACAGCTTTACACGCCTGGTGCATTTTGTAATCCTGTATTCTTGGCGCCATCTAGTGTTAAAAAAAAAAGGCCCCGATTGTCAACAGTACTCAAGTCATCATCATGAGGGCATCATACAGTACATTGTATGGATAATGGATTGATTGTAGCATTCCTTTTATTTCTAGATGTTTTATTTTTATGTGCCCATTAATTGCAGAACCAAGTGACATTTTTAAGGAAAACCTCTTCACTGCTATACGCTTTAAACCAGTTCCCAAACTTTTTCATTCTAAAACCCACATGTGGAGGTACTATTTTTCCCAAGACGCATAAAATATTTTGTGTGAAGAAATACAGGTGTAAAAAGGTAGTTATGTTTACGGTGCACTTATATCCATTTATGTCATTTGCAAAAAAACAATTGTATTAAATTCTACAAATCATGTTTGTTTGTTTTTTCCAGGTAATATCAATCACGCATCAGAATCAATTTCTCTAACCCATTACTGAGAAAAGACTACACTGATACTCTAGCATCTGATATCAGTGGATTTATTATTGCAATAAGGAGTGTCTGCAGACAGTGAGCTGTGGCCAGACACTCAGGGAAGAACAAAGAACAAAGAGGAGCGTACAACAGGTTTAAGAAACGGTGGAGGCAGTTTCTATCTTGTTTTTGCACAGTCTGTGGACAGGAAGTCACATGTCATACCTAGTGAAACCATGAATCTCTGTGCATAGCTCTCTCAAGGCTGTGCAAGTACATGTATGCATTTTGTTAATGCTGACACATGACAGTCATTTTCCAGTCACTGATATGGTGCCATAACTTCACATTCTTAATCTATGGTTACTGGCAAGCATTACGCACTGCAAATTTATTGATCATCTTAATGGTTATCATATAGTCAATGTACTTGTAGGAGAAGTCTTACATAATTATTTTCCTTAACACTCTTCTGGATGTCTTATTGATATTCAGTCCTTACATTTAATGGAATGACTGAGTAGCACCATAAAATCTTCCATCGACCTCCTCAGCAGAAAATAGGCTAGTGACTCCCTACACATAAAATCAAAGGCTTTCTGTAAATTAATATAGCATGAAAAAGTTGGTTTGTTTCCTGAGTGTGTAAACGTATGATCTGTAAAGACTGCTGCCTTAAGAAATCAGTCTCTCTCTCTTTTGTTTGACTTGTTGTCTTTATTTTTAATATTACTGATTGTTGCTAAAGCTTGTACTGACTTGCACATCATGCCAGTTGAATGGTACTGAGTGACTTCATTATGGACAAATGAGACTACATTGTTGCATCACAGATTCCAAGTCAGTGTTGACGTTGTTGACTCAGGATTTGGGGTGTGATAGATTTTGTTTTAAGACTAAGAGAAAAATGATCATCTAAATCATCCATGGAGCCAGAGCAGGTATACTAAGGACAACACAGTCCTCTCCCTCATTTTTTACATCTTAAAAATTCTATTGTGCAGATTTCTGGCAGCATCAGATATGACATTTGATAACCTTTAGCCAACTTTTCAAAGCTGGTGGTTAAATGGTGGTTGGTGGTTTCATTAGCTAAATGAAAAGCTATTTATTTATGTCTTTTCTGTTTGAAGTATAAGAAGTTCAAAAGCATCAAGTATTTAATTAAAGATTATTCTCACACTAATATCTGTTACTACCTAGTGGTGTGTCATGACTGCTCATCTCTATCGCATCAAAAAGTCGACTGTGTATTGCTGGGATTGAACTGTAACTTTTTCACCCAGTGGCCTACACTATTATCAGTTTCTCTTCCTCTGTTGTGATGTCAGTGAATGGAAAGATGCAAGGGTTGCATCTTTTCATAAAGATGTCACTGCTGTTAATGTTATTAATGACATTCAGAGAATGACTGCCTAGCTGCGGCTAGATTTCCTGGTAGGTCATCTGAAAGTATGCGCCCTCCCACAACAAAAGATGCTGTGTTCTGCTGGTCTGTCTGTGTGGGCTTACACTTAACCCTGCAGCCTCTCTGATGCTGCATCCGTTCCTCTCACACCACCTCTGCCACACTCTCCCCCAGGATGAACAGCAGATCGCCACATGGCTCGAGAAGGCGGGACTTGCTCCTGATGCCCCCGTGAAGGATCAGCTGGGCATCCTATGGCGGGCCCTCCGGCACAGGGACAGACAACTGTCTGTCTTTACACGAGACCTGGACGCCAAGCACTCACAGCACACTGGAGAGATGGCAAGAGTGAGAAGTCACTCTGTTAAATTATCTGTGATGTGATGTTACCATATTAAGACATGTCAGTCTGACAGCCTGGTTAGTGTAAAGCTGCAGGAGCCCTCATGTACCATGCCTCTCAGGCACTCAGTCAAGACTGATAGAGTTTGTGCATCATGATGGTATTAGTGCCAGTAACAGACCAAAAAACCTCAGTCACAGCCCAATTATGGCCACACTGCCTAAAAAATTTTAAAAAGCGACAACCATCTAAAATAAGCAGTCCTTTATGACGCACTGTGAATGTTTGCTTTTTGCTGAGATAGACACACTCATGCATGGGTTATCACATGTCTGTTTTCACAGGTGGCTTGTCTGCAGAAGGAGGTGGAGCAGCTGAAATCCATCCTGCAGGAACAGCAGCAGGCGAAGCAGAAGATGGTAACTGTGCAGAACGAGATGCAGCAGGCCACCGAGCAAGCTAAGGTCGGTAACACGGCACAGTCGCACCTGCATTTCAAAAGGAGGCTCAAACTGTCTCTCTGTCTAGCCTACAGTCACTGTCACCTACATTTTTAAAGTTAAGCCATGGATTGATAAACTTACTTGCACATATTCCACAGCAAATCGAAACAGCATCCCCAAGCCCAAACACAACCCCCAAAATATCATACTCAGTAGAATACAACAAGCATAACTAGGAAATGATATTTGTGCCTGAATATTGCCATGACTGTACCTTTCCAGTCCCAGAGAAACCAGACCTGCAGTGATTTACAAACGGACCTCAGCGCTCAGAGCAAATGCCTTCAAGCAATGAAGACAACTGTGAGTGAAAAGACACATAGATTAATGAATTAATTAACTCGTCAAGGTCTCAAGGTCTCATATTATGCAGGGTACAAAGGAAATAGTCCATCCAGGAGCTGCTTATCTTGCAGAGTCAATTTCAGTCGGTGGTACAGTACAAGAATTCTTTACAGCATGGATTCCTCTTGGGTTCATATTCTTCTATATTTAATGTATGTGAATTTATGCTTAGTTTTCAACAAGAGGCCTCTGATGACATGGTACTGGTAGATGTCAAAAAAAAACAAAAAACAGCCTACTTAATTGATGAGACTGATTGTCCACATGTGGCCTGGCTACAAATGTGGTTTATTATTCAAGTATTTGTAGGCAATTATTAAATCTGAAATGGCAGACATTAATGTTCTTCGGCAATCATGCATGGGCATTTTTTGTGAATCATTGCTAATTTTAGAAGAGGTGTTGAGTGTAACATCTTTGATGGGTGTAAGCTAAATTTTTAAAGGCAGTATTAGCAATATGAATATTACCACTACTACTACAACTTCCATGACTAATAATAATGATGATGATAATAATAATAATAATGAAAACAGCAGTCCTTTTAAGATACCCTGCACTTTTTGCTGGTGGCCTGATACACAGAGACATGATCGCCTGCATTCATTGGTGAGTATTTTTCTATGTTTGTCTCAGCTGGAATTACTGCAGAAGGCGTCGGCGGGTAAAGCAGCAGGTCAGCAGCAAGAAAAACAGCAGCTCCAGACTGTGCAGACCCAGACTGACCAGACCGACAGCCTGGCTCAAGTAGGCATTGCTCTGTCAGCATGTATATCTATACCACTTCACAAAGCAGAATTTTATTTACTAGAATCAAACAGCAACGGCTTGAGACATTTTTGAAGAGCAAGCTATAAGAGAGTATTACTAACTGACAGGAAAGATTCATTCTTGCAAGTTCTCTTCCAGAGAATCATTTTGGTTTTAAGGTTTTATCACCGATGATGTTTGTACTTCTGGGCCACAGGGATATTGGCATAATCACAAAGAGGTGCACGCTCAAGATGACTGTGAGACGGTTGAAGAGGAAATCTGTGAAACCCTTAAATGCCTGGACAAAGAGAGAAGGTAAAGAGTCGGCTGGGTGAAAACACTTTGAATATCTAAAATGTCAACAAAAAGACACATTTTTTTTAGATTGGTGAACATGAATTTTTGAGTTCACGCAAAACCAAAACCAAAACCAAAAGGCCATTTTATGCCAGAGTGCCATTTATCCTACAGTTCATATGACAACTGTGATTCTATTATATTGTGTTGTTTTATTCTTTTTCTATAAGCCAGACGTTTTAGCATTATACTAACTCAGTTTTATGTCATGTGTTCACTAAAGCAAGTGTCACGAGATTGAACAATCCATGACCAAACTGTATCGAGCCAATCGGAGGCTTGAGGATGAGCTACAGTGGCGTGATGGGAAGATCAAGGACCTCGAGAGAGAGCTGGCCCTGTGCATCTATTCATTAGAAAAGGTAAATCTGCAGCCTTATCTTACTTGACACGCCTGTGCCACAAGTTCAAATATATTTGACCTGATATAAAGGATGAGGAATAATGCATGGAAATCTGGTTCCTCTGCAGAAGAAAAACATTATTGCAAACATCACTGTGCAAAATGAGACGCTGCAGTTTGAAAAGGGACTGCTGCTGCAACAGCTTATTGAAGAGGAGCACGTGATGAGTGACTGCAGCTTAGCAGCTTCCTCGTACAAACACAGGTATCGCCTTGTGACCAGTGAACACTTAAGTTAAACAGAAAACTAACAGATATAAGACCACGTTTCAATAATCAGAAGAGGTTTACTTAATTTCCTTAACATTGGAGTTTTCAGTGTTTAGTTTCCTAAATAAGAGATGTTTTATGTTTTCATCTCGAGGGTGGATTTACTGGAGGAGGAAAACCAGAGGCTGCTCTACATGTCCAGGCAGCACAACAACAAAACACAGCCATGATCTGCTGATGCACAGATTGAAACCCTGAAAAATGCCCTTCCCATAATGTTAGATAAAAATCAAGTTAACAAAGCAGATTTCATTCACGCAAACTTCATTCTGATTATAAAACCCACAGTTTGTCAGTTTTATATTGGACAGAGCTAGACCAGACAATTGCTGATTTTTAACCCAGGTTAACAAAGCACATAGGGAATTTAAACAAATACTCTATGATGGACATCTATCCTTTTAGAGGAGAAATGTGTTATAAGGTTGCTATTTAAAAAGTAATTTGTTGTCTAGGGCTGCCCACTCCCTGACACAAGTGTGCATGTGAGGATGTAGCATGAAAACGTGCAACAGCTTGCTGTCTGGGTAATGTCTGGGTTTACCTGGGCTGGAAAGATGTAGAGGTGGAAGCCTGCAGCGTTGTCCTCAATGATGAACAGCTCGAGTGGCGTGTGATCAGGAGTAGGGTTGAGAGTTTATTGGTTGATCATTATCTCGGTCCAAAACAAACAAAAATCTGATATGTGGCCCTATATGAACATGTATATTAAGCACAGGGCCATATAAATTTACATTCTGTGTTTGGGCCTCTGATATGTGCAAAAATGTAGGAGAAATATTTGAAGTTTCTCATAAGTTAACATATGTACATGCAGTATATAAGAGTCTATTGTTTATTTTCTTCATATATCATGAGGTTTAGGTCAAGAAATTAACCCTGGTTTTCTGAAAACATCTCTGTTCCTGAAATGGTATTTTCCAGTATGGTAGTCATGACTGGCACAGTAACATCTAATATATAAAATGTGGTTACAATATGAGGTGTTGCCTAGCTGGCAGCCACACATATTTCTTGAACAGAAACACCATGAGCTCACCACGCTGCCATACCACAAGTGCACATACCACATAGACCTACAAACCCTTGCTATTATAAGCCATGGCAATAACCCCCAATGATCTAGTGTGAAAGACACTGATTCATAAGAGGTCTGTGGTACAGCCATGACACAAACAGGCAGAAACAGCAAACAGCAAAGTTGGGAACTGACACGAGACTGGGTTTCAATCACACCTTAGAATCCCCCAGTAAGAGCTGCACTGTATCTAGAAAGTATTCACCGACGACACATGGACGTCACTGTCATGTTTTAGCAGAAGCCAACATGTACAATGCCGTTATAAAGGTGGGTGTGACAATGCATCTGGCTCCACTGATAAATCCCATGGGGCAGTCAAGGTTTTTGATACAGGCCGTAGGTGTCACATTCCTTTCATGAAAAGACAACTGCCTATACTGCCTATGCCAAAAGCCGGCCCTGCATCTAAGTACACTTTGACGGGGAAGAAGGGAAGCCTTTACCCAGCAGCTTGTGTAGAAATGCCAGACTGAAGATGAAGCTCTAGTGTTCTGAATAGTTGTGAAAACGCTTCAGGGAAGCTCAGTGGTGACCAAATTTAACCTTTCATTATAGCCAATGTGCCTTGCATTCTGGGTGAGGATGGAAGATCTTCCTGCGCACCTGCACCATTCAACCTTTCAGAGTCCACATCTGCCCTTTCAGCAGCTGAAATACCTCTGCTAGCTAATTCCCCTAAGCTAATTTCCCTGGCAAATGGAGACCTTTTACGATGAGATTAAGACCTCTCCTGCACCCTGGCAAAATTTTGAATTGTTCACTCTAATGGGGGAAAGGTGGGAGATGCAGTGTGTCCACTCCCATCAGAGCGCTCAGATCATGCTGAGAACAAAGCAAAGGACAGTGAGCGTTCTCTGATCTTATACTTCCGGTTGACTGAGTTTCCATCTTGGAACCACCGCCTAACTGTGGAAATTCCAGTCCCTGCAGCGAGGGTTAACCCTGGACAGTAAATGTGCATCCAGGCTCAAAATGCCCAGATCTCAGGAAAAGGCTTAGCTTTCAGCAAACAGAGTGCGAGCTGCTTCACACAATCTGTGAAGATGACACGACTGCAACCCTCCCACTTCTGTTGATACATACCACCACTGTGGCATTGTTTGTTCTGACCAGAACATGAATGTACCATTCACTGCTCTGCCTCCACATGTGGCCTCCCAGCTCGCCAGAGAGGCATCCATTGTCAACAGCTTTCCTCACCAGAACTGTGCCCATGGTGACGCTTCAGGTCAGAAAACTTGTGTGCCTCCATGTACGCTAAGCGAGGGCATATGCCATGGAAACCATGACGTGGCAGTGACCACAGCACATCAGGGTCACTTTGAGCAACGCAATCCACTATTGAGATGGTCTCATGCACCTGCACTCAAATGGAACGGCTACCATTGCTGATGCCAAGGAGCCTGAGAAATATTCTGAACTTTAGCTTTGACCCCCTGTGAAAAAATGCCAGAAAAGCCCGAAATGATTCTGCCCCGTCCACTGACAGGCCTGCTTTAAAGACGATCACGCAGTGGCGGCCTTGATGCATTTCACAAAAACCTGTGTGCTTACAGAACAATCTAACATGCAGCAGGTATTTATACACTGCACCCTGGAAGGCCACTTGGAGTTATTTTTATGAAGTGGAAGACGAGAGGTGTGCTTTTAAGTGTCACTCTGCTGATGTCATGTCTGCTCAAAGCACGCACATGAACTGTACTGAGTGGGTGGTTAAACCCACTGCAGCATCTTGTTTGATGCTACAGTTTCCTGTTCTTAACTATCAACCACCTACAGTGGAACAGGAAAAGAGCTCAGAGCAAACATGAGCGTGACTAAGACGGGTTGTGTTAACAATTTCATTTGCTTGTCTATATTTGGGGATCAGACAAGTGAACGTGCAGCTTGGTAAGTAGTATCTTTTTAAACACTCTTTATACATACTTTCACTTTAATGTCGCATATGAAGAGTAGTAGATCTTAAGGGATTTCACTTTGATTTTGTAACTTCTCAACTGCTTCATTTATGTTTAAGTGCCAATCATCTGCTGGAGGGATTAAATAGTTGTACTGTCGTTATATCAACATATTCAGATTTGTTTTCATAAAATTTCTGGAGCAAGTGAAACTGTATTGAAACTGTGTCTGAATTTTCTCTGCTTTTAAGAAAAATACATAATTCAAGCGTAGTGAAAAATCCCGGGACAAATGTGTATCAAGTAGAATAATACAACTGTAATTGATATTCAGCAATCAAGAGGAAATTAGTGTTTTTGCAAGGTTAAGTAACAGTGAAATTTAAATGGGAACAATGTTTGGTTTGTTACAGTTTTCCGTGACAAAACGAGACTCTGCAAAGCAGAAGACACATTTCCTGGTCCAGCCTGCAGTGCTAATGCTGAGGATCAACCAGAGGTGCTCAAGTGTTCCTTCATTACATTCACACAACACCAGACTGTCTCCACTAATCTGAAAACAGAAAAACATGGTAGGCTGCAATATCACACAGCCAGAGTACCAGTACCACCTATTCCCAGTGGTCTACAGCCTTGCTTTGGTTCTGGGGCTACCAGGGAATCTGGTTGCCCTCTTCGTCTTCATCTTCAAGATCACTCCCCGCACTGCCTTCAGCGTGTACATCATCAACCTGGCTCTGGCAGACACAGCCATCCTCTGCACCCTGCCCTTTCGCATCCACTACCATATTAACAGGAACAACTGGGTGTTTGGAGACATGGCCTGCCGCATCACAGGGACTCTGTTCTACACCAACATTTATTTGAGTGTCTGTTTCATGACTTGTATCTGTGTCGATCGCTACATAGCCACTGTGCATCCACACACCTATCTGAAGCTGAATACCTCCTGGTGCTCAACTATTACATGTGCGGTGCTCTGGGCTGTCTCTGGTGCATCCGTGTTGGGCTTTATCTTCATGGGACCCCTGCAAACTAATCCGGTCAACGGCTCTCTTAGCTATAGATGCTTTGAAAACTTCGCTCAGCAGGAGTGGCGCAGGCGTGTGGTGCCGTACAGCCTGCTTGGCCTCATTTTTGGCTTTGTGCTGCCTTCCGCCATCACCCTGGTGTGTTACCCGCTAGCTGCCCGCCGCATTTCCATGATAAAGACCAATGTGGCCCGCAGAGCAGTGAAGATCATTTACGTCATACTGGCCATAACTGTCCTGTGCTTCCTGCCGTACCACGTGGTGTACCTGCTGCACGTGCTCCGACACCTGGGAGTCATCCAGTCGTGCCCTTGCGCCAATGCCATCTACGATGCCAGGAGGGTCACCATGGCCCTGGTTACTCTCAACACATGTCTGGACCCCCTGCTTTACTATGTCACTACAAGTCACTGCAAATGGAAGCATTTCAAAGTCAGGTGGCGGTGGAGAGGGATTAGGAAGACCAGAGGGGTTTATACGATCGCAATGAGCTAGGTGAATCACAAGGACAGCAGGAGAGGACGTGAAGTCAGATGTGTATTATTGTTTTTACATTGATCTGTTTGCATTTATCTCGCATGACTGCAATGAAGTGCCTATGTAACTTGTAGCAGCAATAAGAAATAAAATGATTAAAAAAAAGCATGTTTCTACAAAAAAAAGTTTATTCAAGCTGGCTTTATACAACAGAATAAAGGAACCAATAAAAAGATCTGTGAATTTACTTCCGCTGATGTTGAGTAGTTCTGTTCAGACTTGTGGTTATGAATGAGTTATTTGTGTTCATGAGTCATTTTAGACTAAATAAAGACCAAGACTTTCACTGTCACTAGTATCTAGAGTGAATTTCACAGAATATTGGTACATCACTGTGAAAAACTATCCCCATTATAAAATGGAGCAGAACCAGAAAAAATGCTTGATAGTTGAGGGTTGGATTGGATGATATTTCAGCACAGTCCAGATGGAAGCCCTTTTTTCAGCAGAGTTGAAAGGAAGCTCCCTAGATCCTCATCCTGACAGCAGAAACCAGAACAGAAAATGGAAAAAAAAAAGGATTGTGAGCACAGACAAAGCATATGATTTTCATTTTTATTCATACATCACATGCAATCATTCACTGAGACTTGTAGCTGTACATGCACACAGTACAATGCTCTTTGTGACCAGATTGAGAAGTCAAAGAAATCAAATCAAGATAACTTCTAAACAACTAGTTTTTCTCACAGGGATGAGTATGTGTAAGTTTTAATATTCTGATGAATATAAAAAAGTCAAGACAGCCGTTCATGTGTTTCTACCTCTTACTTCGTTGAGGCATTGATCAAAATCCATTAAAAAATACTTGTATTATGTTTCGTTACACTTGAATAAGCTTGTCAGAATAACCTAAAAATGAGGACACCTCTGCAGTGCAGGCTGAGTAGGTAACACAGCTTGCGTGTGTTAATGTACACCATCAACTGTAAAGAATACCCCCATGTACCCACAGGTGACCTATTTAGGCTTCTATGACCTTATCACTTTTTCATCTAGACGCCTCAAACAAATGTCAGTGGTGCCATTTCTTCTGACCTTCGTATTGTACGTTGCGGGAGGTTTCTCTGAGCGGCAGCCCAAAATTCTTGGAAAGTTTTGTGAATGTCTCCGTGTTAGCGTCAAACAATGTTAGCCAAAGAACTTTTCCTTAGGTCTTCTTATCCTAATATATTCAAGTAACTGATAACTTTCAAGTTTTGGCAAAGACTAACTGATGGACTATGTTACAGATAAATAAAAATAATAAATGCTACAGAGTCTGTGTGATACCTCGGGCTGTAATGATGACCACATTACCACGGGTTGTGTGATGAATTCTGTGGGGTTGAGCACATTACCGCCATCACCGCATTTTTTTATGGGCCAAAAGTCAGTTTGAGATATAGGACATTTTCATGTTAAAATTGTATATTTCCATAACAGAGGGCCGTAGAGACACAGGACAAAGGCTGGCACATTCACAGACCTCCAAAACCCCCTGACAGATCTTGGTTCTGAGTCACCAGGAGGTTTGGTGCTGAAGATGTGGGTCAAAAGTCAATTTGAAATATGCGAAACTTTTTAAAGTGACAAAATGTTATATCTCCAGAACAGTTGGTCATACAGACATGGGGCTTATGCGGTTAACCACCCGACTGTGGCGATATATTGTTTTTTCACCGCAATAAGAAAAAAATCCTTACTGTCACAGTGCTAGTGACACTGCGAATTAACGTTTTGTAATAACATTTGTCACATACCTTGTTACTATCTTGTGGTTTAAAAGATATGAAATAGGAACAAAACTAATGCTACATGTCCCAGTGATGGTCATCTAGCACTGTTACCGTGAAGAAGTTAGTTCTTCTCTAATATTCAGCAACACTGAGGCTGTTCATGTGTAGGAAAGGACTATCACAGCCTCATGAGTCAAATGCATTCTTGCTCACCACAACCACAGACCTTTCACTCAGCTGCAAGGTGCATTAATTCAATGCATCAAAATTCCCCCTTCCCCTGCCTTCAACTTGTTTTCACTTTGACTTATTGAGACAAATTCATTTAAATGCTGTTCTAAAATTAACATTGTGAGTATGATAAATCGATTACCTGATAACTCCAGGACAGCAGCAGAACCTTGGTGTTGGGGTCTTCAGCTGATGAGGACAATTTAATGACTATAGACTCCACCATGACCGTGCTGTCAGGGAGGTGCTGGATAGTATAGCCTTTCAACACACTGAGGAATAAACAAAAACAAGCAGTTGTGTAAGATGTGGATTTAAAAAGGTAATGGCTACATCAATCAACATGGATTACTCATCAGAAATGGTGAAATGGAAATGTGACTTTCACACATTAACTTGGAGGCGTTTAGCTGACACACTTATTTAGAGTGACCTATGAGTGCAAAAGTGATAACTTTTAACTCAAATGATATTGAAGTGTTGGAGGATGTGGGAGACCCAGCACCCTGCCCTTTCTCCCAGGGCCACCCCTCCCTACACGCAGAACACGCAGCTGCGTAGGGCCTCGCAATCCATGGGGGGCCTCATTTTGCAAAGTCAGCCCAAGCCAGGAGGAGAGAAAAAAGAGACCTGTACTCTGACACCCCACCGCACGTGCCTCTGCAATGATTGACAGCAATCTGCATCTGACCAATCAGTGGTCAGATGCACCGACACTGCTGCAGGTGAGGAGAGAGATGGCTTCTAAGGCATTTTGAATCTGGAGCAATTAAGAGGGGGAAAAAAATCAAAACAAGAGGAAGCTCGTGCTTCACTTGAAGGTGGGTATGTTGTTGAAATAAATGTAAAACTTTGTGGCGCCACATAAACTCAAAATAAAATGCCGCTTAGGGCCCTGATTTGGCCATGGGCGGCCCTGGTTTTTCCTCTCACCTCTTGAGGTGTGTGTAGATTCTGTGGAGTGTGTCGGAGTCGCTGTGGGGGTCCTGAAGCTGCACGCGGCAGGTGAAGCGTAGCTGATGCTCATTGAGGCCCAGCTCCTTCAGGGCCTGCTCTGGAGACACCAGCCTCAGACTCTGTGATCAGGGGTAACCGAGAACCAAAAAATACATTATCTGTCAATCGTCTAAGAAAGGGTCTCAAAGCTCTATTTTTACAGTACAGTGTCTTCTGTGCACATGTCAAGGCATATATCCATACATACTAGCAAACTTACATTTTCTTTCATGATGAGGGTGCCGTGCATGGTGCGAGGTTTCTTTGTATCAGGCAGGGGCCCTTTGAAATGAGAGAAAAATTCAAAAACAGAAAAACAAACAAACGGGAAAAAAAGAAAAGAAAACAACTTCTTCAGGTCTTGCAAAAATGAAAGGTTTTGTGGGCAGTTTGTTGGCAAGGAATCCATCTCATCAATCCTAAGAGAGCCAAGAATTGTCTATCATTGACAATTCCTCTTCTTCCAGATGTGTACTTCTTTGTTGATAAGAGAGCTATCCCATAGAATAACCTGAATGACCTTAACAAGGCAAGGACGGTATTTCATTGCTCAAATAGCACAAAAGAAATGTTAGTCATTACCTTATTACACCAATTGCCAGGTAAGACAGCCAGGGAATTTCAGGCAAATTAGGCATATACGAATATAACCAAAGTCTTGGAATATATGGAAAAATTATTAAGCAATTTTCAGTCTTGGTGAGTACGAAAAATACTGCTTTAGTTGCTTAACAGACATGTAATTATATATTTTTCGGTGGTTTTACACCCCTATTGTCTTACTTACATTTTTAAAATTGCTGCTGTGTAGAATAATCTATTTATAGGGTGATATGGCATTGTTAGCGAGGGCATGATATTGTGTAAGTACCGGTCAACACCAGTGGAAATCTTTGAACCAAACAGGCCTGGAAAAACAATGGTGTTTAGACACTGAAACTGTGCATGTGAACAGAACATACCTCCAAGTGCCATCTCTCTCTTCAGCAGATTGAGTGAAATGTCCACTGGCACGCTGGGGTTCGTGGTCACAGTTTCTGTCTCCCCGTTGGCTGGCATGTAGCAGTTTATGTCTGAAATTCAAAAAGACACAGGCACTTACTGTAGAAATCCTCCAGTGAACATACGACACATGCACCCACGAAACCAACATCTTTTCCAAATCTGTATACTACAAATGTGAGGTGCACGAGTTGGCTTTGGAAATGTGTCTTAACCAGCAGACTGGAGAAAACACAGCAAATAGGGAACTGTGGCTAAAGCTGCACGTACTGAACTCCTGCTCAATCTTGCCCTTGAGGAACTCCATCTTGGCCGCCTCGCCGTGCACCAGCAGCATGTTGCGAGGCTCTGCCATCCGGATGAGTTGCATGATGCCCTTGGCATCTGCATGAGCGCTAAAGGACATGTACTCCACCTGCAGCTTCACGTCCAACTGTAAGAATCACAGCAAAACTAAGTCAATAAACAAGACTGATGTGGTTTTTGACCTTTTTTTTGTTTTTGTTTTTGTTTTTTTTAAGAATTTCTGCATTAACAGACTACAGCAACAGGGATGATGGGAGAGAGAGGGAAGGATGTGTGACAGGCAAAAAGTATGATGTTGAATGTAGAGATGAATGATGAATGTAGAGAGGTTTTAGCAAATGTCTTATTTAAAAGGGGAAATAAAAGGAGAATAAAGGGGTTAGAATCTTTCATTTAACAGAGATTCAATTTGATTCACGATTCACTAAGTGGTGATTTGATTCAAGACGTTTTTTTATGTTGTTTCGGCACAGTTTCTTTGTTAATGACAACCGGAGTCAACAATTTGATTCAAAGCTTAAATTTCAAAACTTAAATAAACAAACAATAGTGTAAATCTATCAATTTTCTTCTGAAATGTGAAAAAAGGATAATAATGGTAAAAAAAAGAAAAAAGTTAAAAACAATGGTTGGATATTTTTTTAAGTATCAAGAATTATTCGACTCATTCTATCAGTTCACACGGAAGTCAGAACAACTGATTCATTCTATAAATTTCTTTAAATAGATCAATGCAATTTAAGATGCATAATTTATAACCAATGCAATGAATTAATCCTTATACCCCTAGGGAAGAAAAAGACAAATGATAATCTTTTTTTGACTTACTGTTGCTCTCCCTTCCATTTCCAGTTTCCTCTGCCCATTCAGAATCTTGTGTCCAATTGTTCCTTGCACACAATATCCAGGCATGATTACCTAGCAAAATAAATAAAAATAAAAAACAGTCAAATTATACTGTAAGTACTGCTATTTTTAAAAAAGTTCCTCCATTTCCTCATGAAACTCACCATGTTCTTCTCATTGCCAGCCCATTTCTTGAAAATCTGTAGAGACTGACCAGCGTGCAGCATACCTGGTGTGGCAAACACCACCTAAAAGTGTATACACATTAGTTCACTGCTACTTGAGTGCTCTTGAGCCTCAAGTTTTTTTTAATGTCTATGTATATTCTGGAGGGGGAAAAAAACAACTATTCACCATAGGTCCAGGATTATCTGCATAGGAGCGATCAAAGGCCTTGATGTGCTTGAATTCAAACATGTTTCTCTGCACAAAGGTTTTGCGGATCTTCTGGTTGGTCCATGTGATAAAAAGCTTGTAGTAATGATTAGCTTTCTCCGTCAGCCCGGTGGAGAAATAGATTGGGGCCTTGAGGTTCATTCGCTCCCTGTGGAGAGAGAGAGGCAGTAATGTTAGTATCTGACCAATGAAACCTCAGGTAAGTCAGAAAACTCTGCATGCATGCTGCCATGATTCCATTAAGTTTAATACAATGAAAATAATAATACTGGAAAATAGGTACAACTTCATAGATATCAATTATGTGCTGTCACAAAGTGTTAATCTGAGAGTTTCCATCCAAACCAGTGTTATTCACTGGAATGCTTAACTGTGAACCTTAAAGTCAACTTATAACCCTTATTACTCAGAAAACTGTCACGGGCTCTACAAATCACTGTCATTGCAACAAATTTGTCTCTCACTGACTTTATCATCACAGTCCTTGCTCCAAGCTTGGGGACAGATTTGCTCAAAACGTAAACTGGTTGTTCAAAACTATAAAAAATGAATATATAAATTCTGCTTTAGGGTCTATTTTCTTTTTAAATTTTATCCTGCACCTACCAAAATGTTTCCAATAGGATACATAGTTCCTGTGCTCTGCCCAGGGCAAAAACTGGAATAAGAACCTGGAAACAAAACATTGAAAAAAATGTCAAAGGAATACGAAAATGGTTAAAATCTTGTTATTACATCCCAACATTCTCTCCATGACACCTCACAACAATACAAGAAAAACAAACAATCTTTAACCGCTGTCTCCTTCACCTCAGTATCTTCTATGAATGTGTTGTTACCTTTCCTCCACGCTCAATGGACTCGTGGACTTTCTTCAGGAAGTCTCTCTCCCTGCATCTCTTTGAGTCACGGATGGTTGTGGCGTACGTTGACTCCGAGATGAGGATGTCTGGACGACACTTATCGATCCATGCAGCCCTACGAAAACACAACACAGAACGTGCAGCAGAAAACCCAATCGCTGGCACATGTGTGTAAGCTCCAGTGGTGTATCCATAAATGAATGCAACTTACCCTAAATGCCTGTCTGGTGTCATGTTATAATCTCCCTAAAAATGAAAAGAGATGCAACATTATCCCAAGACAAGGGCTATGAAATTAACTGCCTTTAAAGTTCAGTCCAGACTTGTTAATACTCACAGTGTAGACCACAGACTCTGATCCCACTTTGATGTGCACCATAGCAGCTCCCAGAACATGGCCTGCATAGTACGCCTTGATCTCCAGCTCATCATCCACCTGCCGTCAGCACAACAGAAACAACTTGCTTTCCCATCAAAAGAGATCAGCAGCTGGTGCAGACACACGTTAGAGGACGGATACCAGGGCACATGAAAATGATATCAGCGCCGCACCTGGACAGTTTGGTGGAGGTTCAAAGGAATCACTTTCTTCATGCAATCCTTGATCATTTGCGAAGTGAAGAAGTTGGTTTCTCCCTTTTTATCGACAGTGATCTTCCGGAAGTCTTCCAGCAGGATGGGACAGATGGCCTTGGTGGGATGTGTCATGTAGATGGGTCCGTCGTAGCCCACCATCTCGCTCATGTAGGGCAGAGCGCCGCAGTGATCCAAGTGGAAATGGCTAGGGAAGGCGGCAGGAGGGAACAGTAAAACTGAGCGGGACATTTGGTTGGCTTGCTTTCCTAGATAAAATGGTACATAAGCAATTCAGATGACAAACCTGATAATCACACAGTCCAAGAACTCTGTCAGACGGCCATTCTGAGTGATATAAGAGAAGTCTGGGAAACGTCTCTGAAATGACAATATAGACTTGTCATCAGTAGGGATTATAGATATAAATACAGTCTTTATTGTCCCACAGGAAAATTGTTTTCACAGCCCCTAAAAGCACACAAAAACACACAGATAACCACACTGCAACATACAGATACAAATACAGATAACCTTCAGCCATTCCTATATCTTAACACATATATGTATATCACACACACACGAGGCTGGGTCTATACTGGCTCAGCAAGGCAGTTTGTTTGGTGCTGCTATGGCAGAGGGGATAAAACTTATGCCAAAGTGAGCTCTTCTCCATTTTTGAGTCCTGTATCTACAGCCTGAGGGCAGCAGAGTAAAATGCGGGTTGAGGGAGTGAGCGCAAAGCATGTGATGGCTCTGTCATTCATGTCTGAGATATTGGGTGTGGGGGAGTGGATGCTTTTGGAAGCAGCATGTGTGATCCTGCTCAGTTTGCTCTTTGTTGGAGATGGTCAGCATGGTACGGAAACAGGGGAGCAGCACAGCAGGACTGGTTGGATGATGCTTTTGTAAAGTAACAGCAGGAGGCGGCGGGCAACAACATTTCAAAATATTCTCTTCACAAGGACCAACAGAGCTGCACCACAGATAGAGCCACGTAGAAGGCAGTCATAGGTCAGCATCTAGTGCACCTCATAACATGACTTGTCTTTTTTTTTTTTTTTTTTTAACTTGAAAAGGCAAGCTACGTACATCATCATTGTATCCCATATGCATGCCACAATCAAGCATGATGTTCTTTCCTCCGATGGAGACAAGGATGCAGCTGCGGCCGACATCCTGTCCAGCACCTTGGAGAGAGAAGAAGAAAAGAAAAGTGGGAAACTGTATAGTAAACAACACGACTCACTAACTTAAAGCAGGTAAAAACTCAACTTTAGCTCATGTTAGGTAAAGCAATAACTAAAGGGCGTGTTTTCCAAGCTGTTTACGACCTCAACAACATTATGCGCAAAAGTTACTGCGGTTCAAACACAGGCACTTGCTGAATATATAATAGTAGTTGCTGTCTTCACTCATTTCAGGTTTGCGCTAACTTGCTAATGTTGCTAATGCTAGAAACTGTACTCACCCAGTGGTGTCACTTTTATTTCAGGCATGTTCCTAAATCTGGGAGTTTATACATAAGTGGGTGCCGGCTAGGTTGCCCTGGCCTGGCTGTTTCCGATGAATGGCCCTTTGCTTACATAGAAACGTTCATTATTTATCTTGTATACATGCGGTCAAGTGTGTGTCAAGTCAACTGTTACGGACAGCTAAACTTCCGGTGACAACCTTCCTCTTCTTCCTCTTGGTGTTTAACGGTTGGCATCCCCGTGATAATTTTCAAAATAAAACCCTTATTTGACGAGCATAAATAATAATAGTCTATATTTACGAAGAATAAGTAGCTGGGACACGAATTTTTTTTCAGGAGTTTCCCACGCAACATGTGCGTCTATGATATGTCATGAGTCCATTTGACTTTTAGTTTAGACCAAAGTCTACGCTTTTACTTTGAAGGCAAAATCGCTTATTTCCGGTATTTTTCCTGTCTCCTCGCGAGCGTGAATCCGCCTGGAGTCTGCGCAGTGAACCGGGATCAGACCAAGGAGAGTCCAGCTGTCAGCCGGGAAAATATTCGTGTTTTTTCTTTCACTTTTTGCTCTTTCCGGTAATGTGTCACTGTACACACAGTCTTTCACCGCTGACAACGCTCTTATTTCCGTGTCGACCTCCCAAACCCATGTAAATCCTGAGACCCTTCATTTTTTTTAACCGTCTCCATACCTGTCGACAGCACTTCCTCGAAGCGTAATTTACAGCGCGTTATGGCCGACTCTGTGGCAGCCGAGGACCAGAAATTCTGTCTTCGAGAGGTCCTCGACACTTTCAAGTCATGTCTGTCGGAAAATAAAGAAGTCTACATTGAACACTACATTGCTGGGTGGCGAGGTCTTGTCAGGTAAGTGTTTTAGGGGCAACACTAATGCGTCAGATCCTCCTGTGTTGGATTCCTGTTGCTGTTTGATAGACTGACTCTTGTAAAATACAGCCTTTTTTACTGTGTCAAGCCACTCACATGTGCTCCTGCAATAGGCCTTGTCGTGGCTAATAAAATATATTTGTTGATTGCCATGACAGGTTTTTGAACAGCTTGGGAAGTGTCTTCAGCTTCATCTCTAAGGATGCTGTCAACAAAATCCAGATCCTGGTCAACTACATCAACGGTGAGAACGGGTCTCACTATGCAACCATCCAGTCTATGATCAAGTATGAGCTGGAGAATGGACTGGTGGACCTAAACAAGAGAGGCAGCCATCCAGAGTCAGGCTGCCGTACCCTGCTGAGGCTCCACCGGGCACTGAGGTGGCTGGAGCTCTTCCTGGAGCGCCTCCGCACCAGCACTGAGGACAGCAAGACGTCTGTCATGTGTGCAGAGGCCTACAATGAGTCTCTGGCCCAGCACCACCCCTGGGTGGTCCGAAAGGCTGCAGGCATGGCCTTCTGTGTCCTCCCTGGGCGCCCTACTTTCTTTGAGGTGATGAATGTAGGCTCCCCAGAGCAGGTGGTGGCCATGCTCGGGGACGCCCTGCCTCTAATCTCTGAGGTGTACCAGATTACTGAAGAACTTTATTCTCAGCATAATCTGCTTCAGTTACCTTAGTGTGTCATTCTAATTTTTGCAGCTAGCACAGGAGTGCAGAAGTGATGTGTCCCTCTTTTTAATTTGCTATGTTGGATGATGTTGCCCTGCTTGTTCATTGTCAAACTACAACAGCTGCTCTTTTTATTTTATGATCAAGGTGTATATATTATCTGTACAGTCTTGGGCACTGATGATTTAGTATAGCTTTCCTCAGATGCTAGATCAAACCAGACATGGTGGGATCGATTGGACCAATGAATGTTGATGTATCATTACATGTACCTCTTGAATCTGTTCTGGCTACTCAGTCCAGTCTAATGTGTAACTAATATTAATGTTAAAGGTAATGGTGTCATGTTTATCATTAATCATGATGATTTATCTCTGTGTGATTTCACAAATTTAGCTGTCCTGAGTAGTTTTATTTTTTCAGAGAATGGATGAAGGGAACAGTATGATCTCACTGTAATTTTTACATATAAACATGTAGAGTTACCTCATGAAATAGTTTACAGTATCTCTACACAGTATCTACACAGTATCTCTGTTTATTCAATGAGTTGTTAATGATTTAATGTGAATGAATGTTGTTGTATAAACATTACAAAATGCATTTTGCAACAATTGCAATTGTAGGCTACCTATTCCAAAACAGTGTAGCCTAATAAAACCATTTTGACTCGCTTTCTGGATATGAGTGTGTGTGATGTTAGGTTTATTTGACCCTTTATCATTGATCTACACTGAATGAAGGTTGTGTTTCAGGAACTCCCAACTGAGATTAGTCTTGTAATCAGCCCATAATGCGGCGTAAGTTATAGCAGCAATTTAAGTGAAGCCTTTGATCAAAATAGACATTCATATACAGGTGGTTCCAGTGTTAGTAAATGAAATAATAGTGAAAAAATCTGATCCAGTTACCTGCAGTTACATGCATCCAACAGCAGGGAGCTCCCTCACTACCTTCTTTCCTTGCCTGGTCGCCAAAGCAACCAGGTAGTCATGGTAACTTACCCACGCTGAGGAGCAATACTTCCTGCTCAAGCTTGGAAACTGGAGAAACGGTACTTGTATATTTTTAAATCACAAATTTACCCAGTAGGATTATGGTCTTATACTTTCATGTACAAAGTTAGATGGTAAACGTGTCTGCCAAAAAAACTGTGCTGGTGTACTGCAGCACTTCCAGCCATGATAGCACTTCCAAGGCCAGTATGTGTTAACTCAATATTAAGTGATGTCACTTTTTGGTGAGACCAAAGTTCACATTAAAAATGCTAACTTAGCTAACTAAGTTATTTTTGTCTATATTGTACTACATTTTTACAGTGATGGACACTGATGTGTTAAAAATAAACAAACATCTTGTCAAGAATCAGGATGATGTATATTTAATGAGTCTTCCTTTGTTTTTGTTTTTGTTTTGTTTTTTTTTCCAAAAAAGACTGCAGTCAAGTAACAGCTAAGAAACCTCACTGGCAAGACCCAAGCCCAGCCCAGACATAAGAAACCCAGCAGCTGCACAGCAATGCATCTGACGAGGCCAAAATCCTCCAAAGGACGAACTAGACCCGCTATAAACCACTCTCAGTGTGGAGGTGATACAGCCAGCACCCAGAGCCAACCTGTGACTCCAAAATGTCCTGAGCACAACAGCTCAGACAGCTACCTGTGCTCCCAGCCCCAGCCCATGATAAGGCAGAGCAGCCAGGTGAGCCAGGAGGAAGCGGCCCACATGCTGCAGTTTGCCCCAGCTCCCCCAGCACTTTCTCTAAACAAGTACAAGGTCCTGCCATCCATCGAGAGGAGGCGATCAGAAGTGCACCCTGGGAGTGGCATAGAGAAGAAGATGTCAGAGCTCAATCTGTGTGATAATGTTTTCCTTGAGCAACAACAGAGGCATAGAGAGTTGTATCTCTCCACAGTCGGGATGAGGAGCAGCCCTGAGACGGGCAGCAGGGCTGATGTGCACCATAAGGTCTTGACCCAGTCGCCTGATCCAGGCTCTGTGGTGAGCAGAGAGACCCATGAAGAAAGCTCTTTGCTCCTGGCTATCCGAGCCCCCTGCGGCAGGAGGTTTCAGCAGCACTTTCAGCCCACAGACACTCTGCTCACTCTGAAAGCCAGTGCAGAGGCCAGATATGGGACAAGGTATGAAGAGGCTTGTATTGAGACCATGGACGTGCCACGCAGGACCTTCACAGACCTGAATATGACTTTAGCTCAGTGTGGCATCTTGAACAGATCAGTGCTGTGTATATACCAAGAAGACAGCTTGAAGTAGGATGTGTTAAATGGAATGAAAAAATTGTAAATATGCTGATATTTGGGTCTACAAATATTTTTTTCATTGCTCAAGTTTGATTTGATTTGAGGACATTATGGGTAGTTTTTTTCTGTATAGATGTACATAATATTCCAGGCAGTCACAAAACATTCGGCTCACTCTGCCTGGTTGTCACTCATCCACATAATGTAAGCAATGCTGGACGCTTTTATATTTGGCTTATCACAGCAACAGAGCAGAGTTCATCCTGTTTTATTTGACAAAACATTGTGACAATGTGACAATATCATCACACAAGATATTTTAAAAAAAATCAGAATTGCCAACAGATTCAGGGCTTTGCCAGCTATCAGTGGTTGGTTTGAAAAAAGAAAATCCAGATAAACTCTGTGTGGTATTGGCATTCAATACCAAAGCAGAGAGGTTCTTGTAATACCAACAGGCCTGCTGACAGATTGACAAAAATAGCAAGTTAACACCAACAAAAAGATTTTCCCGCAGCTGACTTGTTACAACTTCACACTCCTTTCTGTGGTGGTTGATGTTCTCACATGCCAAATAAAATCTCTCAACAGAGTGCAAGAAAGTCGAGAGGGTTGGTGAATTTATGAGCCACATCACGCTTCACCTTTAACTTTCAAATATGGTCCTGCAAGTACGATTTCTTGACTGATACCAGCTGTTGTACAGCTGTTCACTCAGTGTATATCAGTGTCCTCATGTGTGTAAATGTGAAGATCTTTAGAAAATGCATTAATCTTGACGCTGTCTTCATTTTTAAATCTGTTATCAGTGCATAGTTAAATGGACATGGGCCATTGGTGATGAGATGAATAACAATTTTGTTTTCTGTTAAGCTCTAGTACCAGGAGTTAATGTATTCTCTATATTTTTCTATATATGATATTCTCTATATTTTGAGAGTTTAGACAAGGGTTAGAGAAGTTCATAGTTTGTGCATAGAGAAGAGAAACCATTTCAAATTATAACTTCATTATGAAGTAATCACATTTTTGTTCCTCTCTGCCTTTGCTGTCAATACTAATCATACTAAGAGAAGTATGGATCATATTTTCTAAATGATTAAGAGCTCTGATTATTATGAAGATAAATGGTACCACTATGCTTCAACATCTGCTTCAAATGTCTCTTTTCACACACAAAACCGAACACCAGCTTAAGTGGGCAAATTTTATTACTCCACCATTACAAACCGCATTTAAAGTACACAAAGAACAAATGGGTTAAAGGCTGCTTATTGGTATCAGCTTTTGTAAACAGTGAAGCATATTGCCATATGATTATGTTCACCACACATTTTCTTTGCAGTAAAGCATCTTCTTTCAAATATTTCCAACGCAGTGGTTTCAGTAGTTAATGCCAAAAACCTGTCAACTGACAAGCCAATGATGCAATGTTAAAAAAAAACAACCTTTTGAGCTGAAAATAAATTTCACATTTTAATTTCACACAGAAATCTCAACCTTTTTTTTTTTTTTTTTACATTCTTCAAGATGTTTTTTGTGTGTTTTTTCTGCACAGCGTCACCCCCAATGCCAATACCAACATTCTTGTAGAGGTACAAACTGAGAATGGACATGTTTGTGCACTGCTCCAAATCGGTCTCTGGCGCCTCCTCCTGCCAACACAGACTTTGCCATAATTTATTCAGCTGGGGTTTGAATGAACAGGATATTAATGGATGACATTGGACAGTGAAACAATCAAATATCATCTCTAGTTTCCCACAAGCATTTACCAGTAATAACATCACTAACTCTATGTTTGAATGACTTAAAATGGCAGGTAATCTTTCAGATGTTATTGGGAAGCTCAGTGATCTGTATAAAGTGATGCTTCACCAAGTTCATCCTCTCAGCCTCGAACATGTCTAAGTGGCTTTGCATTTGGGCCAGTTTGTTGTATTTTTTTTTTTTGCAGAGGGGATTGAATGATTTGGGCCAGTACGGCATCAGCCTTTTTAGTTTTGTCCTTGCTCTGCTGGGTGGCAAACTCCAGTGGTACAGGGGTCAAGTTCAAAGTGGCATGTTGGAGCTGTGGAAAGGCACAGGGAGAGACACTGACAGACAGGGAGATGCAAATCTGAAACTTCAGAAAAACTCATCCCCTTTTCTGAGGCAGAAGAGCACAGAGCTCTTCTTCCTTCTCTTTCATCACCTTGGCATGTTGCTTTGACAGTCTCTTTATTCTTACATCCCATATCATCATCTCTTTTTTCCTGCAATACAGTGTATAATAGTATGGTGGAGTGAAACATTTAAACTCACTCACTTCAGGTCAGTGAAAATGTGTTCTGGATCATTCTGGGCTCTGAGAGTTGATTCAAGTTCCTGAAGCTACAATAAAACAGAAAGCAGGCTCTATTAGGCATGACTGTAATAAACCACATCCTCACCTCTCCTTGCTTTCTCAAGGCCTCGAGGGCCTCAGTATCCTCCCATATCATGACCCCGATGTCTCATGTCCAGCAGATGTGTCCTCCCTTTTTCAAAACATCACAATAGTGGTCAAATTAACAATACACGAGTCATGGTTTGTGGTAAGAATTAACAACCCTACGTTTTTTAAAGATTAGTAAGACTGAATACAGCTGTGCAAGAATTCTTTTGGAAAGATCATTTGTAGGACAACTGAACCAATTTTCAGGCATTTGTAAATCTATTTTTCATACATTCACTACTTCATCTGAAAATTAATAAAGCATTTTGAAAGATTTTCTGCTGGGTAACTACACAAAACAAATCTCCAACAGAATTTTGATTCAGAAAATAAGAGTTATCTTCAGGGCGATGGAAAAATACTGAATCAAGACTGAGTTTAAACAATGCAGAATATAATACTTAAAACATAAAACGAGCATGAAATAAAAACTGATAAGAAAACATTAAGACATAATGCTGCCGAATAAAACTGAAACTAATTTCTTTGCTATAACTAAAACTAATTGATGTTTACAGAATCTATGATCATCTAAAATATGGTGAATTGATGAAAACCAGGTGCTCAGTGATTGATAAGAAATATTTATTGTTTACCAGTAAATTTGCAATGCATTGTATAAAGCTGTGTCACATTCTGTTATCATACATCGTATCTTACAATTCAAAGAGAGGACTGAGAGTAAAGGACTAAAGCAGGATCCAAATAGCACTCCACAGGATATTGTAAATAAAAGAAAATCAAGGAATGCATATAATTCGTTCATTTGCTGAAGTGTTACGAAAAAAAAGTACAGTTGTGACTGCATGGATGAACCAAGAGAACACACACACAAGAGGGAATTTGCTGACCTCTATAGGAATGAAGCATCCATGAGTGCATGCTTTGGTGAAGCAAAACCCAAATTATACCGAAAAAATAAAGATTGACTTTCTCAAAGTCTTACAAGAGCACATATTTCTGATGACTTGGCACTGAAAATAAAGGAAAAGATAGGAGTGTCATCATCTCCTACATTTTTAGTAATTTTTAATTACTTTCCAGATACACAGTGCAGTCCACAACACACAGCTGACACAGGCTATGCTAAGGATTGTTTTAGTATTACAGCTCTCAAGGGTCACCAATATTTTCATATCCTTAAACGACGACAATCTGTCTATAAGGAGGAGGACGGATAGTAATCAATCATGGAAACTTGTTGATCATGAAATCAACAGTGTATAGGGAATGAAGTGGTAAAGAACCATTTGTGCTTCAGCTGTAAACTCAATTCATCATTGATATCTCTGTATGTGTCGATTCCTTTCAGCAGCATTATGTTACATTTATTTTCAGTCATTCCATCTGACAGAAGAATTAGTAGATGTGAATGAATGAATATTTACATTGTTTACAGGTGCGCCAGCTAAAACTGACAAGAGTTTGCCAGAGAAACAACAGATCTTGCAGTACAAATAACTGACCTAGATGTGCCAAGTCTTTCTCACTACTGCACTAGGAAAGGAAAATCTAGTCTTGGGTCAAATTCCTCATATACACACATTTCACAATATATCAACACAAATGGATTTTGGGGTCGATGCAGTGCCTTAAATGCTTTGTAAATGAAGTGAAACGCCCGACATGTACCATCCATACAAAGCAAGTCTGACAGCAGACAGAAGGTAGGAGCAGCGGCAACGGGAAACCTTGATGGCAGACAGTCCAAAGATGAAGGAAGGATTTAAACACCTTGAATCCGAGTCAGCAGTGAAGAGGCCGGTGAGGCTAGGCTTTTAAACATAGAATTGCACACTGGGACATCCCATCGTCAGCCCCCCTCCGCCCACCAGTGAGAAAGGCCTGTCCCTGAAGCAGATGTGGGATCCCACCCCTCTGCCTTGCTGAGCGGAGAGAGAGAGGCGAGGTTTCTTCAAAGACGGGTTTGTCCTCAGAACTCCTCGTGAACATTCCTGGCATAGTCCATGAGCTTGCTGCCTGTGAAGTATTCGCTGTACTTGAGAATCTCCTCCAGCTCCAAGTTATGATTCTGGTTCTCATCTGCAACAGCAATCATCTGCTTGGCCTCGTTCAATGCATTGTACTCGTTCATCGGGTCCATGTACTCCTGTAAACCAAGAGGAAAACATGGAGGAAGACAGAAGAGGGGAAAATGGTACATGTTACACAAGTTGAAATTCATTCTGCGACTGGAAAAGAGACATCCACCTATCAAGTCCTTGTTTGACCACATGATAACACTTAAACAGAATGGGTTCTCTATATATCAAGAGATACTGACTGGAAATTTCACATCGCAGTGCTTTCCCAAAGGATATAAAGAGTTTGAGACCAAATCAAGACTGGTGATGTTATAATCTTTCTACCCACCTCCAGCTCATCCATGGTTACAATGCCATCATGATTCGCATCAATGACTTCCTCAAACTCCTTCTTCCTCTCACGAACCCAGTCATCATCGATGTCTTGAGCCTGCTGGTTCTCCACAGTGCCCATGGGCAAGGAGATGAACTCCGACAGTGTCAACTTCTTATCACCATCCTGGTCTGTCGGCAAAGCACAATAAACATATCTAAGTCACACTCGACAAGCATGTATACTGCTGGATACATTTCAACACAGACCTCAACACAGGACTAGGCTCATTCAAATACCAATTAGCATCAACATAGAAAGTGCTATAATGTACCAATTTAACAGCAACAAATCAAAACCTAAACTGATCCATTAATTACCATAAATAAATAGAAGATGGTAAAACCCTACAACAAAACACTTCCATAACGTACATATTCATCAATATGAATTGATAGCTTGATTTTACATTTATGGTTTATAATTGGCATCCACTTCTTTATTAGCTTGCAATATTTAGACAACAATTATTTCAAATATTTACTTTGAGGGAAACATAGCCCACACATAAAATATCTCATAATGTGACAATCTATGGTGATACATTTTTTAAAGCAATGCAGGAAATTAGCAAAACCTTTAAATTAGCTGGAATTGTCCAGTTAACATCAGAGTAAGAGTCAAGTTTAATGCCATTTGTGAACAGACACATTGGAATAAAAAGTGCACAGTTACCACAGGGGTAACTGGTATAATTTGCACTGCCACCAATAAAAATGTAACTTGATGGCAGCACAATAGCCAACATCCACCTCGCTACAGTAGCAGTACACAGCAGGACAAATCAAGCCTCTATTTGAGGGAAGCAACACCTACCTAGGTCACGGACAATCTCCTTGACCATGTATTTGAGCATGCCTCGGCTGTGCTCAGGGTGCAGAAAGGAGAGGAACTCCTGCTCATTCAGCAGCTGGTCAGCCGGGGGGTTGTCAGCCTGAAACCAGCGGTCTTTCAGACTCTCTAAAACCTCCTGTGCTGCAACGACAAAGACGAAACAATGTTAATGACATTGTGCGACTAGACCTCTGCAGTACATCTTCTCTTCATATCATAAAAATTAGGGTGTGGAGGGGAATTACATTCAGATTGAGCAGCAACAAACAGGTGAACTGCTTGAGAAAACAGTAGTGCTTCATACATTTTGCTGTATACTTACTTTCCTCATCCACTTTCAGATCTTCATTGTTCTTTATTTTCTCGGCAACTTCTTTTTCATTGAACCCCTTGCTGGCCAGAAACTTCACTCGGTATTCATCCCATGTCACATGACCTACGGAAACAGCATCAAATTAGGATTTGGGTTGATTCTACACAAGGACTCTGTCCAGAGTTGGTTTTGGCATCCGTGTCGGGAGATGCGGTCACAGGTGGACAGGTGAGACAGATAACCGTTCACACCAGGCATTATCACGTGTCTCAAATGTGTCTCCGGTGACCGCTTGTGATTTGTGATCGCAGAGTCAAACTCATCAGAATTGCATCTTTCCTTTGTCTTCTTAATTTGATTACACTGTACCTTACTTTAACTCTATCCTGTTCCCTTCTTCCTCCTCCCTTTTATATTCCATGCTTTTACTGACCTATCCTATTTATCTCTGGCTCATTAACAAAGCAGCTGTTCCCAGCAGCAACTTTTTTTATTTTTGGATTACCTGACAAAAACTCCATTATCTCACCACAAGAGCAAACTTCATTTAAATTTAACTTTCATGCCAACAGTCTGCTCTATCAAACACTTCTTCCTTCCACAAGGCCACCAGGCAGTGTTTTCATGCTGTCAGGAACACATCAGGATGCATTAGAGTTCACACTACAAATGCAGTCTGGCCCAATGTGCCCCTGACCAGCTCCAAAAGTGTTCTGAGTGATAGGAAACCTGCGTCTCCAATGTGCACTGCACCCCGTTTACACCTGTATTTAGCACTGTACACTTGTTATGGGATCACCAAAGAGGCATATTAAATGTAGCAACTGTAAACCTGTGGCACAGTGGTGCAACAAAAACCTGACAGGCCTCACAATCAAATCAGACATCAGTGCCTTCAAATATTAGCTGATGTGAATTTCTGCTCATGCATCAAGCCACTGAACCTCGTAGGGACGCAGCTCACCATCTCCGTCCGGGTCAACAGCACGGAAGCTCAACTTGTTCTCCTTCACAGCCTCCTGGAAGTGCTCCTCTGTCTTCTCCATAATCCAGCGCTGCATCTCCTTAGCACTGACACTCCTGTCTTTGTTGAAATCAACTCTGTGGAGGAGGAGAAACTTTTTAGTTGTTGTTGGCCTTGGCAATGTCATCATTCCCCATTATTTTAGATGGATAAAACTGCTAATTATAAACTGGTGCCTATGTAACCCATACACTGTATTATCTAACTGGCTTGTGTCCAGTCTGGAGCTTTTGTTTAAATGTATCCAGCAGCAACAGTGTTAACATAGCCTTGCCATTACCATACATGGCAAAATAAGGGGACAATCAGTGAGGATTTGTCAAGTAGCTTGCTTCCTGACAAGAGAAATTTGTCAAGTCACAGTGGAGGATTAGCATAAAATATGGACTGGCTTTTGCCTCAATACATCAGACTGTGGCTCACAGCTTTACAATTGTATATTGTAAGGAGAAATATTTACAATGTATGGCCATAGCTGGTCTACTGCACCTCAAGTGCTTTTCTTCTTTCAGGAAGAAAGGTACGCTGGGCTTTTTTATGTGCCACTCCAATTCAGTTCTTTACTTAAGAGAATTTACCCTATATCTGGGTTCTACTCTCTCTAAAGAAAAAAATGCCTGCAGTAAATAAAAAAACTCTCGAACTACCTATGCAGTTTTTTCCTTTGATCCTCATTTAACTTTTGCCACAATTGGGTAAGATTTTGTCTAGACACTGTAAGAATTTCACAATCTTTGCATGAATAGGCCTCAGTAGAAATCATGCTGCATCATGATTAGGCAATACACATGATTTCCACAATACGAAATTCACTGTCACACTGCATGTGTGACATAACCAGACCACACTGGCATCCCACACATCTTCAGGCTGTCATCAAGGTGATTAGTACAACAGCTGAAGATAATTTATAGAGATTAAGCCATTCTATTTTTATTCTATTTGTGAAACATCTGGGGTTGGCAAACAACACATTGTTCCATATATTTATGACAATTATCCATGCTTCTGTAAGAACCTGCAGCCAGAAGCCTAACAGGATGGTAACCCTGCTACATTTGCATATCCAAATGCACAACTGATAGTAGAATATGACACACACACACCAAATGCACTGAGACGTTGCACTGTGCTTAAGATTTTGATTATTTGCTTGCACCTACCTGACAGCTCTTCAGATATGAGCAGAAAGCTTAAGAGCTGCTTTGATCTATCTAGGTCAGGGATGCTGCTACTGGCAAGACCTAACCTGAAAGAATAATGAGCACATCTTACTTGCTGAAAATTTCAATCAGCTTCTTCCGGTTCCTCCTCGGCTCCGAGTCCTCCTCAAACTCCTCCATCTCTTTGCCCAGGAACACCTCCTGATGGAAGTCCTTGTTGAGGTGGCCGTCCATCTCCATCTTCACTCCGTTCAGGTGGTCCGGGGGGAGAATCTCGTTGTCATCCTTGCTGGTTGGGTTCTTATCTTTTAAGGCAGACATGTTGGCTGGCCGTGCACAGACGTCCATGGTGTGGAGCAGGAGGTAAAAAAGCAGGGACACAGCCAGGGGGTGTCTGCACCACACTTGCCTCTGAGCAGCCATAATGGTTACTGCTTACCCCTATGTCCTAGGGAAGAGTGGAGATAAACATAGCATTAGTTAAATGACATGCTACTTCAATTGAAAAGGTAAAGTTGTTTCTCAAAGTGAAGGCATCAGTTGGATAATGCGGTGCTGCATGTTAGCATACAGCCGTAAATAATGAACCTATAAAGATATATCCTTCACTGCGCCTGGACAGGAAGCGTTCACGTCTAACAAGATTTACCGCTGACACAACCCGCCCACAAAACATGAAACCGGTTTCCTCCTAGTAGCAACTCAAGATAAAAATATGTAGGATATTTACATACTGTGTCAGTCAAGTGTCATCACAAGCGTCATCTCTGTTCAGTAACTCAAACAAGTTTAACCTGCTTAGCCTGCAGAGATGGAGCGATGTCTGCTCCAATTAATCTGTGGTTTAAGTTCATAAATAAGACATGTTTTGGGCCCGGGCTTGCTATGTTAAAAGGGTAACGTTATTCATGGGGATGTTTCCAAGTTGCAGTAGCGAAATATCACATTACTTGAGCTTCTTCCTTAAACGCACCATGCAGGTTATAAGTTAACGCTAGCTTTTACAGCGTAACAACGTCAGCGTTACTTCACATTCATTTGACTTGAATAATATCTGTCAACGTGAAATTAGCTACTTACTCAAACGACAGCTAAAATTAATTAACGTCACTGGTATGATAATTCACCGTATCAACGTAATTGTGGTAATTCTGTAACTAGAGGCTAACACAGAGACAGGCTAACGACAGGGTTATAGTTGCTAAATGAGCATTTTAAAGCGACGTCGAAGGGCAAAGCCGAGGCTGACCAACCTGTCAAACACACCGGAAAAACCAAAGTACGGACACGTCGCTGAAATGAGAACTAGGAAATGAGATACGGCTAGCTACGGCGCGGCTGGCTAAACGTTAGCTGGTAACGTTATTTCATGTCAGCGGTGAGAAAACCAAACAGACCTGCGGCGCTTCCCTCCAGGCAAGCTGTCAGACTCCAGCTAGTTCCTGTACACGTGGCTCATCCACTCCCACACTCCCGGGTCAAAATGCAAGGCGCCTCAAACATAAACACCGCGGAGGGAGAAACCACGGCTGTCAGCTCCTCGCCAATATTGCGGCAAAAGACAAGCGCTTTCAGTTGTAGCTGGCTGCTGGCACCTCTCTATCTGCTCCGAAAACCACTATCAAGCTCGTTAGTGTTAAAAATACATCTTCCGGCAACACTTTCAAAGTAAAACCTTTGTTGATGACGTATGTTAAACATTGGCAATTGTGTTGAAACTTTATATAGTACCATAATTAAAATAAAAGCTACATTTATTGATGATTTTGTAGTTAATGAGCTACGTGCCATACAACTTTTTTTTACAGCACTGCATAATAGGTGTGCAAGGAGTCATATACCGTGTGTATCGCTCAAACTAAAATACACGCAAAAAAAGCCTCCAAGACATACAAAAATTGACTAAGCTGTATAAGCTGTGGTTGTGACACATTTCCCTGAAACTGTGATTCCAGTGTCAAGTCGGCCAGAATAACCCACCACAAAAATGGGCTTGCATGTTGCATGCTGAGGGCTTTATTTGTGAAATAACTGTTATTTAGCCAAAGGAATTTTTCTGCCAAAGTCTTATTCTGAGAGGACAGCAGGTAAGCTTGTGGAGGTCCTCGCTGTTGCCTTTCTGATCAATTTCACCTCTCTTAAAGGCAGACAGTAGCTCTGAGGGTTCAGCTTTTTGCGTCCCCTTATGTATTTGCGCGTCATTTGGACTGATATTTAATTTTAAAACAGTTGTCCTTGCACGATTTTTGTTGTTTTGTCTGCCGTTTTACGCCTTTTAATCAAGCAATGTAACATTTACACCTTTGTCTTGAAGGAAAAAAGGCGCAGTTTCCGATATGACCTTATTTCTTTGTGTTTAGCTTGACGCTACTGGACTGTCGCTGCCTTGCCTGACTGAGCTGCCAACAGATAGAGGAAATAGGATGGCCTTACTGTGGAGCCATATTGGAGAGGTAATAGTACAATTTTTGTAATCTGAGCTTCTGCCGCTGGGTGGCGCTGTGTTCAAATCTAATATTTACGCAGCAGGCGAGTAGCAGTTTATACATGGCGTGAAGTAGTACTCTTAGTTGTGAAGTATTAACAAGTAATTAGCTGGCAGGCATTCATGAGCCAACATGTTACTTACCCTGATAATAATATATGAGATATAGGAATTTCAAGACCTTTTAATTAATTGTATGTCTAGGCCAACAGTTAAGATTATTTAAAAGTACTGGAAACTGTGCATTCTTAGAAATATTTGCATTATCTCTTTTTTATTGCTTAATGAAGACCTCACACAAGTAAGACATCTTCCTCAGCATAAAAACACAAAAGATATGCGTACAACCTGCACTCTGCACTGTAAAGCACAGCCAGTGTTCATTCTCTGGCAGTTTTTCAAGTGACAGATTGTAGAAGATATTGCCTGAGGGTCCCTAAAAAGAGCATAAATTCTTCTCTATTGCTTGGATCTAAACACAGGGCTTTGGTAGACTAGAGTAGGCTAATATTGAGCCAAATGACAGACACTCTCAGAAAGATACACACACCCTTATGCACATCTCTCTCTCTTTCTCCCTCTCTCTCTCTCTCTCTCTCTCTCACTCTCTCTCTTTCTCGCACACACGCACACACACAGCTCGTCTGCCAAAGAACCTCTCCAGCTTGCTACAGAGTTGTGCATTTCATCTATGAGATAAAACAGAACTGAATACGACAGTGGAGTTGCCAATAGAGGCAAGGGAGGGAGAGAGAGAGAGGGAGAGGGAGAGAGAGAGGGAGTACGAGGGAGGGAGGGAATAAGGGTGATGATAAAACACTGTGAGCCCTCCTGTAAGCTCAGTGAGAGAGCAAAGGAGCAACCGAGACCAGAGGGAGAGTGAGTGCAACAGGGCAGGTAAAAAGAGACCTACCACACACTCCAAAGCGGGCTCTCTGACATGAAACTTGCACATGGCCTTGGACTTGTTGACTTGTTGGGACAGTCAGTAGAGAGCACCTGAGTTGTTTTGGCCAGAGGCAGAGAGGCACACTGCTACCCGCACAGTTCATATGAGCTGTGATCGCAGTGAGGAACCAGTTCACACTTCAAGGAGAAAAGAAGGAGGCTGGGCAAAGACCTAAACTGGACCTTATCCAGCTTCTCTTGGACTTTGCTCACGAGGATGGACAGACTGATTTGATTGCTGCACTGCACCTTTTGAGGGAAGCCCAAGTTTGGTGGATCTTGAAGTTTTTCCAACTCCCAGGCAGCTTTGTCAGGGGGGTCCACTGCTCAGAGTGAGAAACAGCAGGAGAGAGGGGGAAAAAAGAGAATCTTGCCATCCATCTCTATCCCAAGGCTCCCCTGTACCCCACCCTCAGCTTTGGACGCCCCTCCTCTCTGCCTCTTCCTTTGCCCCC